>QEPC01009294.1:2242990-2280258 GCA_003113815.1 Sphenodon punctatus
CTCACCTGCAGGGGATGAGCCCTGCTGTTGCTATGGCGGCTGGGGGCTTCTGGCTGGCTGGGGGTGGAGCCCTGCCGCAATGGCTTCTGGGGGTTTCAGGGGGCGGGCGGGCAGCTTTGGCCTGGGGCCTGGGCTGGGCCCTCCCAGGGGGTGGAGCCTCACTCACCTGCAGGGGATGAGCCCTGCTGTTGCTATGGCGGCTGGGGGCTTCATAAAGCTGCGTTGCAGGAGGGGCGGGGTATAAATTTATAAAATAAATAAAAATAAATAAATAAATAAAGGAAAGAAAAAATTAATAAACTATCTAGATTTTCTTTTCCTCTTGGAATATTCTGAGACCTCTAAGAGAATCTGACTATACCTGCCTATCACAGTTTTAAGATTCTTAAACAAGTGATCAGAAAAAAACACCCCTTGCTCTTAGCAGAGGGTGGGTTTGTGCCCACCTACCTTAGAACAGGCTAAGATAGCAGGGGAGGGGGCTCTCCTCCACTGATTCTGGTGGGTGGCCTCGTGGGCCAATGGGGCATCAGGAGAGGCATCTGTGGGCGGAGTGCCAGGCAGGTAAGTAACTGTGCCTGCCGTCACCTCTGCCTCTTTTCCCATTGATCCGCGTGGCCAGGAGCTTCTGGTTTCTCTCGGCTTAAAAGCTGCTTAGCCTTGGCTGCTTTCTTTTGGGAAAGCACTGACATGAGAGTGTTGGGGTTCCCCCGCTGGGTTGGGGTCAGCAGGAAGTCTTTTTTTTTTTTTTTTTTGGCCTTCCCTCCCTTTCTGACAACTGGCCATTTGGATGGGGTTCTGGGGGGGTGGGGGTGGGAAATCACAGGGGATATATACACCCAATGAGGTGGGGGTCAGGTATCTCCTCCCCAAGACCCCTTGGAGCCAAGGGCACCCACAGGGGTGATAAAGAAGTCTCAGCACCACCTAAGTGAACCCCAGTTTTCCAAACACTCAGAGGCTAGAGGGGGAGAGGATCAGGTGATAACTGGGACCTGGGGCAACTCCCCCTGATTAAAACCCCTTTATTCTATTACCCAGAGGGGGAATCTGGGGGTGGGTGCTTGTTGAGTGTGGCGGGGTAGGGAGCTGCTAGCCCCTACCTTGTTTCAGATTTGTCTCACTGTCTGAGAGACCGTCTGCTTGCCTTCACCCTCCTGCTGCCTCCCGAGACCCTCAGTCCTGGCTCAGGCTCCTGGCTCTGACTCTCCTGAGTCTGGACGATGAGCTCGGAGTCTGAGCTTGGAGCACCAGGCTGTCATGTACCAAGCCGAGGAAGGCGGTGGGAGTGCTGAGCTAGGGAGGAGGAGAGAAGTCGGCCTTGGCTGCAGACAGTACAGACTTGTGCAACTTTGCAAGTGGAGGTGAGGGAGGTGTGCCGACACATTGTTAGGCAGTTTCCTGCCACTACCACGCAGCTGCTGCTACACCGAGTGCACCTGCACCCAGCATTCCATGAGCCCACACTCCCGAACTGGACCCCAACCCCTTAACTGTCTTCTGGCCAGGCTCCAGTGGGCCCCCTAGGGCCTGGGCACAATCATGCACCCCCACCCCATCCCAGACAGCTATGCCACTGATTCAATGGCACTTTATGATTCTTCTCAATGGCTCACGAATGTAGAATTGTTAGGGCACAATTTTCCAGCTATTTAGTGCTGGTGTTATCACTTAACACCAGCGTGAGTCCCACTGAAGTGAATGGGACTCAAAATTGCTGTCCCCCAAAATATGGCTACTTGTCCACACTACACGATCCAAAGTTAGATAGAAATGAATGTTAATTGTGTAATGTGGGCAAGCAGCCTTCCCCATTCGGAAGGGAAATTAACGATAGTTTAATCACGGATGACAGGGCTGGGAAATCTAGTCCTGTAACTCGCATGAGTAGAAATGAACGTTAAATTTGAATGTTGTGCATGTAAATTTAACGTTAATTAAACTCACCATCAAATTTGTACAGGTCTGTTCCCTTTGCTGAGCACTGCTAGTGCTGGACGGAGAGAGATGGGCATAGCTTCCCTAGTGGTTTCCTGGTGGGAGGACTGGGTTATGGGTCTCCAAACCTCCCCTCACCTAGGGAAGTGGTGCCCTGGCAAAGCCCCTTTGCTGAGCACTGATAGAGCCATGGAACCTCCTTCCTGTCTCTCTCTGCCCAACTTAGCAGCTCTTGGCAAAGGGGCTTTGCCTGGGCACCACTTCCGTAGGGGGTTTCCCTGGTGTATGGGTGGGAGACCCGTAACCCAGTCCCCCCCCACCAGAGAACCCCTAGGGAAGTGGCGCCCAAGCAAATTCCCTTTGCCAAGCATGGCTAATGTCGGGTGGAGAGAGAAGAGAAGGAGGATCCATGCCTCTCCACTCAGAATCCGGCTAGGGAAACGGCACCCAGGCAAAGTCCTGTTTGCGAGCGCTGTTAGAGACATGGATCCTCCCTCTCTTCTCTCCCCACCTGACACTAGCAGTGCTCCACAAAGGGGCTTTGCCTGGGCACCGCTTCCCACGGAGGTTCTCTGGCGGGGGGGACTGGGACACGGGTCCCCAGGCCCCCCCACGGGGAACCCCTTAGTGTCCCCCTCCCCAGGTGTTCTCTAGGAGAGGGCGTAACGTGAACATGGATGTTATTTTTTATAATGGATCCAAGCCATGCAAGAAATTAACATGGGCATGCAGCCATGCTGCAGTTTCATATTAATGCTGTTTTCGCATGAAAATCCGAATGTGGGCAAGCAGTCTAAATCATTCTTTTTAGCCATTTTAACTCTCCATTTACTTCCTCACAGTTAGTCACACACACTCAGACTAAAAAGTACAACACACATTTTTGAGATTTGTATTCAACAGCCCTATTAGGTATAAGGAATATCTTATACCTAATAAAAAAATGATCAGAAACATGTTTTCACTTTACAACACTACCGCTCAACTATTAGTTATCTTTTTCATTTTCCATTGTTCTCTTCCCTTGGCTTCAGAAAATAAATCTTCCTGTTCTTCATGCCCAATATCTTGAGTTTCAGGTAGTGTATTTTAGAATTTGTTCAGCTCACCTGAAACATTGTTAATCCTAGTATCTGGTGTGGCCAAAAAGAGAATAAAGGGTATTTTTAGACAAGCACCTCCCCACCCATTACTCATCCATCACCCACCTATCATGCATATGGCAGGGACCCATTGGCGCCCTATGCAGTCCTGCAACATGCATGGTGATGGGTGGGGAGGTGCTTGTCTAAAACCACCCAAAGTTGCTTTCTTTCTCAGTTGAATTGATTTCCATCCTCTTCACTGAGAATCTGCCATAGCTTGCAAGTTATCTTGCTTCTTAATGTGAATGCATGGTTTTATGACATTTTTCTGTACGAACTGCAATTTTTCCCACAAAAATGCTTTCTTGCAAACATCAATAAATGAATGTTAGTTTTATCCACAGTGCTCATACACTTAGGAAAAGTACAAACTTTTCATAAGAATTACATAGCCATCATGTGCACTTTGAAGCATGTGCTGCTCTAACTAGCTGTTAGGGCTGGGAATGTGTGCTTTTCCCTCTGTGCCACCACCTGGGCTGCTGCTGTTCGCAGGGTATTGAGTGTTGCTTTGTTTTCTAGGGACATGCCTGCCCACCTTCCTGATTGGCTCCCAGCCTTATAGGCATGATTGGAGCAACAGGAAGGTGGCAGAGCATCTGTTTCCTTTCCTTGCTTCTGTTGCTGTTTCAGCCCACTCCCCTTGCTACTGTTATCAGGCTGTATCTTTTCATACTGGTGTTTGTCTATTTTTTCCCTTTTGGGCCCTGTTTCCTTGTGTTTGTCCAGGTGTAGCTTCCTTGTACCTTCTGGTTGCTTATCATTGTTGCAAGTGGAAATACTTACTGTTTGTCCCTTGTACTTGCCTCTTGATTCCTTGCTGATTCCCTTTTCCCTCGTGTAGAGTCCCGTCTCCGTTGGTGTGCTTGTAAATCTGGTTATCCTGCTTATTGCTATAGTCTCTCTAGTTAGTTCAGAGGGCCTGTTGCTTTCCCTTTCTGCCCAGTTTGAGTGCTTATTGAATCTTGCTCTCTTATGTATAGTCTTGGTCTTGCTTGGTTCCTTGTTCCGCAATTTGAGTGCGTGCAGTACCCTGAGTCTGTATCCCATTATTCCCAGATTGCTTGGTTCTCCCTCTTCCTTTGAGGTTTACTGTGTTCGGCTCTACTCGCCCCTCCAGCTTCATGTGGTGGTCATCTACCACTCCCAGGCGCTTCTCTGCTGCACATCATCAATCTCTCCCTCTCTACTGGGTCATTTCCATTGGTCTTCAAACATGCTAACGTCCCCCCTATCCTTAAGGCGGCTACTCTTGACCCCTTTGACCCTTCCAGATATCGCTCCATTTCGCTTCTACCCTTCCCTTCCAAGCTCCTGGAGCAGGCTGTCTACACGCACTGTCTGTACTTCCTCTCTTCAAATCCCTCCCTTGACCCCTCCAAATCGGGCTTCCACCCTCTCCATTCGACTGAGACTGCTCTTGCCAAAATAACCAATGACCTTTTCTTAGCTAACTCCAAGGGCCTCTACTCTGTTCTTGTCCTCAATCTTTCTGCTGCGTTTGACACTGTCAATCATGGTCTCCTCCTGGATTCGCTACACTCCCTTGGTTTCTGGGATGCTGTTCTTGACTGGTTCTCTTCGTACCTCTCGAACCACTCCTTCAATGTTTCTCTTGCTGGTACCTCTATGTTGCTTCCCCTTTCTGTGGGAGTTCCTCAAGGCTCTGTCTTTTGTCCCCTTCTCTTCTCCCTTTACACTCTTTCTCTGGGTAAACTCATTGAAACCCACAGCTTCCAGTATCACCTGTATGCTGATGACACGCAACACTTTCTCTTCACTCCCACGTTCTTCCCCTCCACCCAGACTCGTATTGCTGACATCTCTGACTGGATGGATGTCTTGTTGCCAACTCAAGCTTAATATGGCCAAGACTGAACTCCTCATCTTTCCCCTGAATGCTCCCCTCCTACTTCCCTCTCAATTTCCATTGAGGGAGTCACCATCCAGCTGGTCCCTTAGGCCCGTAGCCTCAGTCTGGGATTCATCTTCAACTCCTCCCTCTCCTTTAAGCCTCAGATCCAGGGTGTTGCTAAATCCTGGCACTTTGCTCTGTACAATATTGCTAAAATTTGGCCTTGCCTTACTGTTGCCACTGCAAAAACCCTAGTCCATGCTTTAGTCACCTCTTGCCTTGACTACTGGAGCTTCCTCCTTACTGGCCTCCCTTGCTCTGATCTGGCCCCCTTCATCTCCATTCAATGCTCTGCAGCCAAAATCATCCACCTTGTCAGTCCCTTTTACCATGTACAGACCCACCTCTCCGCCCTGCACTGGCTCCCTCTATGGGAACGCATTCAGCATAAGCTCCTGGTCTTCACCTTCAAAGTTCTTCATGGCCTTGCTCCCCATATCTCTCCGCTCTTGTATCCCACCATGTTCCTGCCCGGGAGCTTCGTTACTCCTCTGCGCCCACCCTTGCCTGCTCGCGAATTCCTTGCTCCTCTAAACGTCTTTGCCCCTTCTCCCCTGCTGCCCCTCATGCCTGGAACTCCCTTCCTGAATACATTTGCTCTGCTCCCTCCCTCCCAACTTTCAAATTCCTCCTGAAAACCCAACTCTTTCGTCAGGCCTTCCCTAGCTTGCCAAGAATTATACTGTATCCTTTCCCCCTCACTCAGAACCTAATTCACTGTAACTAAGTGAAGCACGTGAGCCTGCAACTTCTCAATCTCATGAACGCACTCTTGTTTTTCCTGATGTTTACCTTTCCATTGTATCCCACTCCCTTGTGTCTCAGATTAGAAGCCCCTTGGGGTAGGGACCTGTCTCTGACTGTGGACTGTACAGTGCCAGGTAAATTGGTGGCGCTACATAAAGAATAACGACAATGATAATAAAGATAAAGAGGGGCTTGTTTGTAGCTGGTGGAGGATTTTTGGTGTGCGTGCGCAGACCAAGTGAACTGGGAGCTGCTGAATACAGTCCAGAGTGCCCCTTCTGACCATCACTGGAGCCCTCCACTGCTGGACAAGGTAACTTTTCCTTGCCAATAACCAAAGTTGTGAGACATGGACCTTAATCTATGTTTATCTGGAAAGCACCAGGTTGGGGATGGTACCCGTCACAATGATGATGAAGTGTCTGGCCTCATTCCTTATTCTTGTAACCCTGAGGCAAGTAACACCTACCACAATTTCTTCTCTTCCCTTCCCTTCTCATGTTCAGAAATAATTTCAGACAATGATGATGAAGCGCAGCCCAAGTAAGAGGAAGTACAGTCCAAATTGCAAGGCAAGGGGTGGGGAACTTTTTCCCTCCCAGGGGCCATACGAAAACTGGTATAAGCTCTGAGGGCTGCATAGAAGTTGGGGGATGGAGGTGCTTAAAAGTGGTGTTCTCAGGAAGAAGAGGGCCCAGATCACATGAAGCTTTGCCATGGATCCATCCCATATCCTTGTCTTCATGCCCTCATCTCTACTTCCTTACCTTGAGCTCAGTCTTTAAGTGCTTGAGGTTGCAATGATCCAATTCACTGAGGTTGAACTGGATTCAGGGTCCAGATCAAGGAATTGGAAAGGGACCCAATAAAAACTAGCCATGGATTACATTTGCCTCCCTGTCCTGTGGTTACCCACCCCTGAACTAGTCACTCAACCGACTACGATTCCTTGAAGCTACCCTTCTTCTGACACTTTCTGCCCTTGGTGATGAAAACTAAAATGACAATTATGGGGATGAAGACTCTTTAGACACAGGCATAAGCATAATGGAGATGTCATCTTAGGGCTACGGGATTTGAACTGAATTCAGTCCATGGTGTCTCCTCAGTACAAAGAGGAAGGAATGGCTATCTGGGTCCTCAGTCATTTTTGGTGCTGATGACAGTGCTGAAGATGGTAATAAGTCCTTCACTTGTGTTTTGCAATGTGTATTGTCTCTCGGATGTTACATCAGTAGTGCCTTCCTCAGTACCTAGTTGCTGTGGCTTCGGAAGTCTTTGGTACTACAGGCTTTCAAGGAGGAGGTGGGCAGGACAAGCTCAGCATGGGCAATCTGTGTTTTAAATAGCTGCCGAATGTTTTAAATAGCTGCCTGAGATATAGGACTCCTTGATAACACTTGTTCTTACTCTTTGTTTTCTGGTGCTGGTTATATATTATTTTTTACGAGCTATGCATATGGCTATTAGCATGCACCCCACTGAGACATGTCATACAATCATAGTGATTGTCCATGAGAAAATCTTTTGAGGTTTTACAGGCCTTACAAAATTTGAAGCCTGAGACACTGGAATCCAGCTCATGGACCAATGAGCCCCAAACTTACAACAAGTAACAACTCACTAAATTAACTAATTTCAACTCTATACAGGAATAAAGACAGAAACTCAGGGAAGATACAATAGCGCCAGCTTGCAGTTTCCCTAGATAGCAAGAATTGAAGAGTAGTCAGAGGCCATCACTGGAATTTATGCCATCTCACACTGGCAAAAGGCGGCACAGAGTGCACACTCAGTCCCTGGCTGCTAAGAAAAAAAAATCCAGACTTGTGCATGCAGAGTGGAACCTGTACCAGAAGTGGGAGTCACTAGAAGTAGAGTCAATGTTTTGAGGCAGAATTCTCATACTTGTCCAGAATAATTTTCAGTTCCTCTCACTGGTGAAAAGCAAGCAACTTCCACAGCATATTCTGCAGACACTGCTAGTTTCCACGCTACTGCTTTAAGTGGCCCAGATAACATAAAATTCCACCAAGTAGCCACTATGTATCCTCCAAAAGAAGAAGAGAATTTCTGTTTTTCAACAATCTTTTTCTATGCTATTGTATTCTATATACATCCCATTACTTTATATAGAGAGCGATTTTCTTGTGCTTGAGTATTTCCTGTTATAGCTCTTCATAATGCTGTTTGTTTTCTTTCCTAGGTGACTGGATGAGGAGCAGATATTTTAGAGTAAAACTGAGCATTTCCCAGAGGATGGGTTCAGAAACGTCAAAACATTAAATTTCTTACTAACCAATGCTAGAGACACTTCTAAACATTGACAACAAGTCTGAACAAGTACATTTCAACTTTGGAGCTCATCAAAAATAATCCAATGGAGGGTCACATTACATTAAAGAACTTGAGTGGTAGAGCCGAAAGGAATATTTGTGGTAAATGCAATATCTGACTAATACATCCACTTCAATGTGGGTCCAACAAAGTGGATAACAAGCACTCGTCACTCCTGCCTCATCCAATATCCATTTCAGTTATTTAATTTTGGTTATTTGTTTACTTCAATATATCTGTTATTTGGGTCAGTCATTTTGGATATGTTTATATTTTATTTACTTTGTTTCAGCTATTGCACATTAGTACTGAAACCAGAGTAATGACTGACATTACCGATTCAAATAACCAATATATCAAAGTAAGCAAAATAACCAAAACAGTGGATAGGCAAATATCTGTTTCAGTCGTGAAGACTGTTCAAATATTTGGAGAGCTATTCAAAAATATAGATTATATTCATGAATATCAAATCCACTATGTTTCAGTTTGATCCAATACTCGGGTAGGAATAAATTGTGTCCTTCTCTGTCCCCCATTATATCCTTCACAGTGTCTCACCAGGCCATCCCTAGAATGGACACGAACTAGCTCAATACCTATATGCTAACAATGTCACTGGAACAAGCTAATCACATTATGGAGAAGTGTCAGGTGAATGAGCAATAGAGCCAAGCTATTGGCAGCCTATTTGATTTTTCTGTCAATGATGGCATGTTCTTGGGTGGGAGAGGACCTTGGTATGGTGCTTTTGTTTTGTCCCTAACCATCACTGGAAAGATCACAATCTATTATGCAAATTTAAATTAATTTTTGCATAAGAAGTATGTGCCATTCCATCTGTTTAGGATGGCAAATATCCTAGTTCTTTGTCGAAATTATTACTTTCTTGAGATCAGAGAATGATTAATTTGATTTTTCAGGATGAAAGAAAGGTGGGCTTTCAGAACTTCTTTTCGTGATTGAAAATGCAATACTGTCGGGCTCCAAGACCATGTTCCTATTTTTTATTCTGAGCTCACATTATAACACTAGAAAAGACACTTTTGATTTAGAAAATAAAGGAAGATCAAGATCACAAGCGAAGAGAAATGCTTTGAATGGACCTACCACCCACAGTTTAAGTTCTGGCTAGGGAATTTTTAAGTTACTGGTGGATTCAATAGGGGCGTCTGGTAACAATATAATATACTGAAATCAGTTTCTGAAAAGTTTTTTTTTTTTTTTTTTTTTAAATATTCAATCTATGCTTTATAAATTCGACCCATTAGGCTTATTTTTGGACTAAAAAACTATATCTGATTTTGTTCCAATGTGACTCGTGCCAAAAATCCCCAAACTGACAACCAAAATATTGCAATGCTCAAATTTCCTATTTAGCTTTCTACAACATTTATTGACATTTGTTGCTTCTTTATTCACACTAACTAAGGTGTAAGTCATTTTGAGGAGGCACTTTTTAATTTTAAAAATAGGGCGTTCTGTACAGCATAGATGTTTTGCCAATGCCATACTATCAAATGAAAGAGTCCTAAAGGCTAAATCCTGTCCATCTTACTCATGTGACTATTCCCATTGATTTCAACTAATTTCAGTTTTTGCAAATAAGATGGGTAGGATTTGATTCTAAATGTAGAACACACAAGGACAATTAAAACAATTAAAATCCTCTTATGACACAAACCTGTTGCATACAGAAGGCCCGCTGTTGCTTCAGTTTCTGACGAGATTTTCCCTGCATGGCTATGAATAGGTAGAATCCTTCATCTAAACACATCTTCTATCAGTGTTAATGGAGGTTTTCCTTTTAGATTGAGATAAAATTTCACCCTACCCCCCGGACCCAGCTTTCAAGAGATAGGAATCTAAAAGGAACATTTTCAAATATGGTTGTTACTTCTATACTGTACCTCTGTTTCTGCTGCATGGGTTGTTGTCTCATAGCCATATATTGCATGTCCTCTTGTAGTCGATTAAGAGGGGAATCTGGCTTGACACGAATTCCATAATAATGATATTTGGAGTTCCCCCTTTGTGAAAAAGCAAACATTATTTTAATTATTTATTTATTTATCTCTCTCCAATTTTTATCCCACCCTATTCCCCCCNCCCCCCCCCCCCCCCCAAGGCTCAGGGCAGCTAACATAATAAAAAAGGATAAAGTACAAAATAAAATCCATAAAATACTTATAATACCACCTCACCCCCCCAGGATCTACCCCTGACTGTTATTTGCCTGGCTGAATAAATAGATCTTACACTGCCTCTGGAAGATGTTCAAACTAGGGTTTAGGTGACCCTTCAGAGGAAGGAAGTTCCAGAGCTGTGGAGCAGCCACCAAGAACACCTCTCTTCGTGCCTGGGTTGTATGGACCTGGGCCAATAATGGAACTTGCAAGAGGGAGCTCCCTTGCGGATCTTATGAGGCCGTGGAAGGACATAAGGAGGAAGTTCTTCTGATATGAAGGACTTGGGCCATTTAGGGCTTTATAGGTTAAAACCAGCACCTTGGAATGCTGAGTCTGACTGGAACGCTACTGGCAGTCAGTGCAGACTCTGAAGCACAGGTATAATGTTTTCCTGGCAACTCACACCCACCAAGAGGCGGCTGCCATATTCTGCATAAGCTACAGTCCCTGAACCATCTTCAAGGGCAGCCCCATGTAGAGCATACTGCAGTAGTCTAGCCTTGAGGTAATGAAGACATGAATGATGTGCTCAGATCGCTATCTGAGAGAAAGGGACACAGCCTTCTCACCAGATGGAGTTGGTGAAAGGCATTACTGGCCATGGCTGCAACCTGATGTTCCAGACGTAGCTCAGGATCCAGGAGCATCCCAAGACTGAACCTGAGTAACCAGGGGAGGCTGTACCCCATCAATGATGGGGGTCCCAATCCCCCCCAGGTTACAGGGTTGGCTAACTATCATCACTTCATTACTATCATCACTTCATTCTTGTCTGGAATTAGCTTCAGTTGGTTCACCTGCATCCAGTCCCCAATGACAGCTAGGGACTGAGTAAGCACTGAGACTGTAGGACCTGGATTGGATGAAAAAGATAATAAATGTGGGTGTTGGTTGCATATTGATGGCAGCACACCCCAAATGTATGCATGATCTCTCCCAGCAGCCTTAAATATACATTGAACAGGAGGGGAGACAAGATGGAGCCCTGCAGGGGGCAGGGCAGGAGGACGATAAACAATTGCTCATCCTTGGAACCTCCCAACAGGAATGAGCGGAACCGCTCAAGATCTGTCTCGTGAACCCCTGCCAGATTCTGCGGTCATTTCATCAACAGCTCATGATCAACTGTATCAAAGGATGCTGAAAGGTCTAACAGAATCAGCAGGACACAATTTCCTTCGTCGCTCTTTCTGCGTAGACTGTTGGCCAAGGTCACAAGCATAGTCTAAATACTATGCCCAGGACAAAAGCCAGACTCTTACAGGTCCAGGAACGCAATAGTGTTGAGATGTTGGACAACCACCTGTTCAATAATCTTTGTTAAAAAGGGGAGGTTAGAGACAGAGCGGTAGCAGTCCAAGGAGTTTGCATCAAGCAATGTTTTTTGGAGCGTAAGGGCTAGCTAACTGCCATTTTAAGGGCATCTGGTACCCTGCCCTCCCATAGCGAGGCATTCAACCCCAGATAGTAAAGGCCTCAGTCTCTCCTGGCTGGATTTCACCAACCATGATGGGCATGGATCAAATGTACAACTGGTTGCCCGCACAGCCACAAGGACATCTCCCACGTCAGTGGGTAACACCAACTGAAACTGATCTAAATAAACAGGACAAGGCTGAGCCTCCACAACCTAAAACTCTGACTCTGCCATCAAACTAGCAGCCCCCAAGTCATGGTGAATATTAATAATTTTGTCTGCAAAGTGAGTGACAAATTTTTCACAGCAGGTGGCAGATGACTTGACCTCTGGTTGGATGAAGCCCAGATTTACCAGGCTGTTCACCACAAACAGCTCAGCTGGACAAAACTTTGCAAATGCTATGGTAGCAGAGAGGAGAGCTTCTCTCACCACCATAGCCAAACCATATTCCTTCAAAGCCAGTCTATGGTGCAATCAGTCACCTTCAGCACCAGTCGAGCACCACCTGTGCCCTAACCACCTCGTCCCCTGCTTCATTTGCCTCAGGTCCCCTGTATACTAGAAGGACCTCTGCTGATGCCGCTGCGGTATCAGATGCCTGGATGCAACCATGCCGATGGCCTTGGTCAACATTCTATTCTACAGTTTGACCAGGCCATCGACAGAGCAACAGTCAAAGGGTATTTTTAGATGTGCCGGCCTCCCTCATTGCCACGTTCCGGGATCCATTTCGAATCCCGGACCGGAATCAGGCTGGCCATCCTACAGACGTGCCAGCCTGATTCCCTGTGGGGATCAGGGAGGGGGTGGGGCTGCACGGCACAACATGCAGCCGCCCAGCCCCGCCCCCCCCTCGCTCCCCTGGCCGCCTGTCCTCCTGGAGATGGGCGGGCGCAACGGCCAATCTGGCCGCTGCGCCCGATCCCGGACCATGGTCGGGACCACGCTTCAGACTCGAAGGTAACAGACGTTACTCTCTGCCATTTTCTGATCGTGGTCCAGCTAACCACCATTCCGGAGGTGAGGCCGGCCTCCCCTCCGGAATGGTGGTTAGTTGGATTCCCGCCGGAGGTTCATTGCGGTGAACATCTGGCAGGAACCCCTATAGACGTTACGGGCCCTCCTCCACCACAGGCGATTCACGGTGGTAAAAGGGAGGCTCATAACATCTGAAAATACTCAAAATCAGTGGGTATATACCCCCCAAGAGTTCTGGAATTCAACTGGCTCCATTAGTCTCTGGGGGAAGGCAACCTAACTGGTCCACCTCCCTGTTATTAGAAGAGGAAAAGTCAATATCACAGAAGTTATTTGTATATCTTTTTTTGTTTTACTTAAATTTGTAAAAATATTGGGCTTCATTCTTTTCTCATGAGGGTGAAGTTTTATTTGAATATAACTCTGCAGGCTCCAAAGGACATGCTCCTTTTTTTTTTTTTAAACAGGAGAATAAACCAAGAGTTATCAGCCCCAGTAAACGTGTCTTAACATTAACACTACTCATATGCAGATGCAATCCGTACAAATCTGTAGGGGAAAAAGCCATACCGAATTCTGGGCCAAATATTTCAGCAAAATACTATAACCTGCAATCTGAAGAGATTTATTTATTTTATTTATTTGAGGAATTTTTATCCTGCACTCATTCTGCCTCAGGCAACTTGGGACGGCTAACAAATAATTTAATAAAAACAAATATAAAACAAACACATAAAAGTAATCAAGTACAAACTGGAGCTAAAAAAACATCCCCCCCAGTCCAAATCCCCCACCCACTACCCGTCCCCCCCACCAAAAGCCCAGCGGAACAGCCAGGTCTTACACAGTTGATGGAAGGAGGGAAGGTCTGGGGACAGATGAACCTACTCATATGCAGATGCAGTCCGTACAAATCTGTAGGGGAAAAAGCCATACCGAATTCTGGGCCAAATATTTCAGCAAAAACTCCAAAGGACTTCCACAGCCTTGGAGCAGCCACCAAGAACGCCCTCCCCATAGTTGCCACCTGAAACACCCAGGGGACCTTGAAAAGGGCGCTCTTGGTCAACCGCAGGGGCTGATCCAGAAGCCGGGGAGTGAGGCGGTTCTGCAGGTAAGTAGGGCCCAGGCCATACAGGGCTTTATGAGCCAAAAACAATACCTTGAATCAGGCCCAGAAGATTATAGGCAGCCAGTACAATGAATGGGGCACTGGTGTTATGTGCTCTCAGCTCTCTGTCCCCATAAGGAGCTGGGCTGCGGCATTCCGCACCAGCTGCAGCCTCCAAACCATCACCAAGGGTAGCCCCACGTAGAGCACGTTGCAGTAGTCCAGTCTTGAGGTGATGGAGGCATGGATGATGGTGGTCAAGTCAGAGTCTGAGATATATGGCCAAAGATGACGCATCAGATGTAAATGACAAAAGGCACTCCTTGCTACAGCCATCACCTGGGTATCCAGGCAGAGCCGTGAATCAAGGAGCACCTCCAGACTCTGAACCTAGGAGGTCAGGTCAGGGTGAACCCCATCAGTGATGGGAGTAACCAGTCCCCAGCCCCAACCACCAGCATCACCTCTGTCTTGTCAGGATTCAATTTCAGAGGGCTCACCCTCATCCAGTCCCCCACAGCTGCCAAGACATTGAGTAAGCATTGAGGTTAGTGGGCCTGGGTCAGCTGAAAAAGAGAGGTAAAGTTGGGTGTCATCAGCATATTGATGACACCAAACATCAAACCCCCTCACGACCTCACCCAAAGGCTGCATATACACGTTGAACAAGAGAGGGAACAAAATCAAACCTTGTGGAACTCCACATGTTAGATCATGGAGAAATGAAGAATGGCCCCCCAGCACCACTCACTGAGTCCTCCTGGTCAGGAAAGAGTAGAACCATTCAAGAACAATTCCGCCCACTCCTGCAAGCGGGCCACCAACATCTCATGATCAACTGTCTTAAAAGCAGTCGACAGATCTAACAGGATCAATAAGGTCGACCGGCCTCAATTCAACTCATGTCAAAGGTCGTCACCCTAGGCCACAAGTGTAGTCTCAGTGCCATAACCTGGACACAAACCAGACTGTGAGGGATCAAGAAAACTGATGTGATCCAGATGCCCCTGAAGCTGCTGAGACACCACCTGTTCAATAACCTTCACTAAAAAGGGAAGGTTAAAGATAGGCCGATAGCTGGCCAGGGAGTCAACGTCAAGCGATTTTTTCTTGTGCAGAGGTCACACCACCACTTCCTTAAGACACTCCGAAACTCTGCCCTCCTGAAGGGAGGTGTTGACCACCCTTGCCAGCAATAGCCACATCATCTCCCAGTTGGCCTTGACCAACCAGAACGGGCATGGATCTAATTCACAAGATGTGGCTCTAATTGCCCGAAAAGACATCTCCCACATCAGTGGATGACACTGACTGAAATTGATCCCACAAAACTGTACAAGATGGGGCATTCATAACCTCTGTTTCTCCTACCGCAGCAAATGCAGCATCGAAGCAGACTTGTTCTACTGATTCTAGAAGCTTGCTCTACAAGCAGATTTGTTCTACTGATTTTCATTTGATGATATTCATATATACAATTAAAGATGTAAACAGAGCAGTTAAGCAGCATGCTATTTTTAATCTGCAGACGTACGGTTACATAATTTTTGCAGGTTACTTGCTGTCTAACAGAAAGGAAAATTTGGTTCACTTACCTAGTGAATTTTCCTTCTCTCTCCTGGGTAGGCAGGCAGTCCTGTTCTGGGTTAAGCTCCTCCATTCCACTTTTAGGCAGCATCAAAGTTTAATTGGGAGTCAACCCTGGGGGAGGAGCTGACCCTGGACAAAGAGCTAACCCTGGCTCGGCACCCCAGATACTGTACTGTCTAAGCTACTACACAATGCCTGTCAGAAACTAATTTATAACAACAAACTCAATAAACAACAGTCTCTTGCTGCCCCCTCCACTGGGGAACAGAGATAAGAAAAAAATGAGAGGAACAATTCCCTTGGAGATAGAGACCCATCGCTTGCTCTCGCTCTCCCCCCGCCCTTCTCTCCTTTTTATTGTATTTTTATAAACACTGTTAAGAGGAACGACAGCTTCCCATTCGGAATACTAAATATAGAGAGTCAGGGAGCAGAACAACAGGGAATGTTGCCAGAGAGCCGATGTCTTTTTAAATTTTTTGTTATATATATTGACTCTAGGCATGAGAAACAAGGGTCCACAAGGGAGCGTCGAACTGCCCCAGGAGAGAAAAGGAAAATTCACCAGGTAAGTGAATCAAATTTTCCTTTCTCCCTCTCCTGTGGAGGCAGGTAGTCCTGTTCTGGGACTTGCCCAAGCAGCAGATCCCAAGGAAGGAGGAAAACTTAGAAATTGCTGAAAAGCTCCCCCTTGGGGCACAAGGCTTCCCAAAGACCTACGTCAATACTCTCTGTAACACCCATCTACCAAAGGCAGCCATTGCCGAGGCCCAGGTATGAATTTTGTAGTGGCAGGTGAAGTTATGAATGGACCAGCATAATGCCCTACAAATCTCCTCAACAGAGGCCTCCCTGCAACCTCAACAGGTGCTCCTGAGAGAGTGGGCTGTAATTCCTATAAGGACCTGCAGACCTCCCAGCCTTGTAGGCTAGAGGTATGCAGCCCCCTAAGTCAACACGGTACGGTCACTGATGAGACTTTCTTCCCTCTGACCCTGGCTGAAGGCAACAAAGAGGGCTGAATCCACTCTAAAGTCTTCCCTAGATCTTGAGGGCCCTCCTGACATCCAACCTGTGCCACCTGATCTCCTGCTGGTGTTGTGGATTGGGTAGGAGGAAGGTAGATTCATATCCTGACTCCTGTAAAAGTCTGTGCTCGCTTTCAGACCTGCCCTCCCCTGCATATTCTGGCTGCAGGGGGGTGGGGGGTGGAATGTGCAGCCAGGATATGCTTGGGGATCGGCTGGTCTGAAAGCCCCCCGCACAGCTTTGCTGGCAGAGACGTGCAGGGATACAGAGCTCGATTTCCAGGGACAGGGGACTTTCAGACCAGTTGATGCCCGCGCATATCCTGGCTGCGCATCCCCCCCCCCCCCCCGCAGCCAGAATATGCGTGGGGGGGCATGTCTGAAAGTGGCCTCAGTTGAGCTTCGTTAGGAATGCTGGATGCAGACGAAGGGTTACTTTGTCTCTGTCAAAACAGCAGAACTCCAGGTCTGCTGACAATACCTCAAGCTTTGAAACGCTCTTCGTCTCTGTCATGGCCACAAGGAAGGCCACCTTGAAGGATAGTATCCTGAAGGGAACCAACGTCAGTGATTCAAAAGGTGGGTTTTGGAGAGCTTCAAGGACCATGTTGAGCCTCCATGTTGGAAATTGGTTTCACTGCAGGAGCTATCACAAATACCATGTGGATGAAGCAACTAACGTGGGAATGACTTGACAGCTGCTCTCCCCTCTGTGCTGAGAGGATAGAAGATAGAGTGAAGACCTGTCGACGCAACGTATTCATACTGGGTCCCTTCTGCAACTCCACCTTGTAGAAAGGGAAGTACCTTGGGGATCCCAGAGTCTATTCCTCTAAGCCCCTGGCTATCTGCCCAGGATTAAAACACCTGCCAGGCAGTGTTATAGATCCTGTTGGTAGATGGTCTGTGAGCTGCCATGAAGTTGTCGAAGACCTCCTCGTTTTAGCTATGGAACTGTAGCTGTTGCTGCTCAACCTTGAAGCTGTTATGTTATATGTTGGTTATCCCTTGGTACTGAATGGGACCCCAAGTCAGCAGATCTTCACACTCCTGTAGGCACATTTCTTGCTCTATCTGTAGCTCTCTGAACATGGAGAACTACCGTCTCCATGGTCACTCGGGGGTGATCAGGATGACCTGTGACCTCAGACTTTATTCTCTTCAGCTCTTACAGAAGTAGAGGAATTGGGGGGAATGCGTATAACAGTCTGGGTGGCCACGGACACTCGAGAGGATCCACTCCTTCTGGTTGAGGATCTTGATGCCTTGCAAAACTTGCTTAGTTTGCAATTTTCTGCTGAGGCAAAGAGGTCCACGTCTGGGGTCCCCCATCATTTTCTGATCTGCTGGAACACCCCCTGGTTCAGTGACCATTCCACTGGGTCTAATTTGCTCCAACTCAGCCAATCGGCCTGCGT
This sequence comes from Sphenodon punctatus, assembly GCA_003113815.1. Lineage (NCBI taxonomy): Eukaryota > Metazoa > Chordata > Lepidosauria > Sphenodontia > Sphenodontidae > Sphenodon > Sphenodon punctatus. The sequence continues at coordinate 2,260,807 of QEPC01009294.1, forward strand.
ATTGAGGGTCCCTTTGACGTGCTTTGTTGACAAGGACAGCAGTTTGTTCTCTGCCCAGCACATAACGGAAGATGCCTCTGTGATCAGGATCACAGACTTCGTACTGCTTGACGATTCAGATAGGCCATCACTGTTGCACATGTCTGTCTCTCACCTGCTGGTAGAAGTGCATCAAGGCCAACCTGATGGCCCAGAGCTCCAAGAAATGTATGTGTTGAGCAGCCTTTTCAAGGAACCAGGATCCCCGAGCCAGTTCCCCCATGTAATGGGCTCCTCATCCCAGGAAGCTGGCATTGGTGGTCACAAACCTTTTTGAGTCACCAGTCCAGAGAAGCCCAAACTTCTAGGGGCAGCTGAAGAAGTATCTTGCTTCCTCACTATCTGGTTCTGCCAGGGTAGAAGTAGTTTCTGCAGAGGACATAGGTAGAAATGAGCCCACTGCATGACACCATCAGGTCCAAGCAGCTGGTCAGCGCTAGCAAGCTCGAGGTGCTGTCTGTCTTTGTGCAACTCACCATCTCTCTGACCTTTGCTTCCCTCCCCACCGACAGGAATACTCTGCCCTATGTGGTGTCTATCAGCATCCCCAGGTGAAGAAGTCACTGTGTTGGTTGTCTGGAGCTCTTTTCCCAATTGATGACAAACCTGGAAGCCTGCAGACTTTCTGCTGTCTCTTTGACTGCTGCTAGACACCCTTCTCATGAGTGAGTCCTCACTATAATATTGTCTAGACAGGGGAATAAGTGTACTCCCTTCTGTTGCAAGGCCACTGCCAGGACTACCAGGAGCTTTGTGAAGACTGGGGGAAGCTGCTAGGCCAAACAGGAGAGCTCTGTACTGGAAGTGTTGGGTGTTGTAGGCAAACCTGAGGCAGCCTCTATGAGATTCCCCGGATGGGCATGTGCAGGTATGTTTCCTTGCAATCAATAGAAGTGAGGTAACCGTTTGGTTGAATCGCTAGTAAGATGGACTTCAGGGACTCCATTTTGAACTTTCTCACCTGAAGATGCTTGTTCTGCCCTTGGAAATTCAGAATGGCCCTCATGTCCCTGTTCCCCTTGAGGACAGTGAAGAAGAACAAGTATATACCTGAGTGTCTCTGTATACAGAGAAGAAGTTGGATTGCTAGCATCGTTCTCTGATGTTTTGCTACATCCCTTGCTCTTGGGACCTTGACCAGGCATGTTTGGCGTCTTGACTGGAACTCTATTGAGTATCCTCTGTTGATGGTCTCCCTCACCCAATGGTTGGAGGTAGTCCTTTGCCATTGGGAGCAAAATCCCTGCAGCCATTCCCTTATGTGGGTCGCCGTGGCTGAGGTGCCAGAGAGTCAGGAGTTGGCCTGTCCGGACTTGTCCGTTTTGGCTGATCGTCTAGGTGCATTTCAGGCTTGACGACCTCTTCTCTGCTACTTTCTAACGGGTCTTTGGGGGAGCCCTCCCCAACTGTAGGGAGCACCAACGCTTTTTCCAGGTCAGAGGCCCCGGCATCTACCTCGGGAAGGATGAAAGCTGCTGACTGGGCTTTGGGGAGTAAAAACATTTAGCCAGGGAGCAAGTGCCTTTGGCCTTAGCAGGCTGTGCCCATTCTGCATTCAGCAATTTTAAACAGAGTGAGGGGAGAGGCAGAAGAAAGTCCTCTGGGGACTCTTGGGGCAAAACCAAGGTCACATCCTCTGCCAGGTATACTCCTCTGCATGAGGGAGTAGAGGAGGAAGGGAAAGCCATATCCTAGCAGCCACCTTGGACACCAGCCTATCAAACAAGTCCAGCTGGAAAATCCTAGCCCCTGCTTTAGAGACAGGGTCCTGTCCCTCTTTGTCTGAGAACTCCTCCTCGGGTTCCTGAAGTTCCTGATTCACCCTTTCTGGAATAGCCTGGTGTTTGGAGCCCATATTGCCATGAGCCACCTGGAGGGGCTCTGGGGACCCTCATCTGTGGGACCATGGAAAGGACCCCCATGGGCCAGCTCTATTCCTTCCCCAACCACAGAAGGTACCGCGCTAGAGTGGAACCCCCCTTCGGCCCATCCCAGAAGCTGGGAAATGCCATGAGCCCCCCCTCCCCCGAGCAGCTGCTGTCCCAGCCACTGCATCACAGCTGGGGGGACCTCATCCTTCCTCGGCTGCCCTGGGGGACCTGGGAGAGGGTCCCTCTTCTCCCAAGTCCTTAGGCGGCCAAAAGGACTGTCTCCTGCTGCAGGGAGTAAGGAACCCTGCCCCTACCACTTTTCCGGTGGAAAGGACTTCTTGCCTCTGCTCCTGGAGCAGCCCCTGCAGCTGGAGTGACTGTGTTGGTGGGGGGGAGGCACTGCTCTCAGAAAAAGAGTGGAGTGTCTATGATATCTCCCCCAATGGCAGTGGCACCGGGCCTGGCTCCTGGAGTGGTTGTAGGAGTGGCTCCGCCTGCTCCTATTTGAACAGGAAGAGGGAGACATAAAGCGTGAGGACCGGGAGTAGGTCCTGCTCCAACGCTGAGAGGATCGGTGTGGGGTGGCTACAGAGTCCTCATGGGGTCTAACTCCCTCCCTCCCGGTCTGAAGAAGGCATCCTCCCTTCAGCCCATCCCAGGATGGCAGGAAGCGGTTGCGCTGTCAGCTGCCGCTAACACTACACTGAGGAGGTGGGGGCAGGATCCTGGCCCCGAGGGATGGAGTGGCTATTTCCCCTGCCCCACGGCCGCTTCTTAGAAAGAGGCATCCCAGATTCCTCAAGGAGTGGGTACCCCTGAGTCCTCTCCCCTCATGAATATCTGAGGATGGAGTGAACACCACCAGTGGCCTGAAGGGCCCTGCCTCAAACCCTGTGTTGCCCTCCTTAAAAAGGGGGGAGTTCTGAGGTGATAGCTGCCTTCTCCTCATGCCAGGTATTTTGTCCCCCGTGGGAGAACTAGGGATGGGGACAGAAATAGAAGAAAGAAAAAGGTGAAGAAGAAGAAACAGAGGCCTGTTCTGCTAGTCTAAGTGGAGACAGGAACAGATCAGGGGTGCCGAGCCGGGGTTAGCTCCCCACCACCCCAGGGTCAGCTGCCAATCAAACTTTGATCCTGCCTAGAAGTGGAATGGAGGAGCTAAATCCAGAACAGGACTGCCTGCCTCTACAGGAGGGAGAGTATGAAAACAGACAGTTTGTGGAACTAAAACAGTGGTGAAATTATATTAGTACTGACTTGAAATTTTTTTCAAAGCAATCATTTACTAGCATGGGTGATTTCAGACGTTACGGGCGCCCGATTCACCACAGTGGATTCCCAGCGGTGGCGAACCGGCTAAGACAGGCCCCATGGGCAAGACAGGCCCCAAACAGGACTATGGCAGGGAATTGGACCGGCAGACCACGGCCCGGGGCAGCGCAACAGACGTTACGCTGATCCCAGGCCGTGGTCAAAGCACCCAGAAGGCGCCGGGGTGGCTCGTCCCAGCTGCCGCTGTCCCTCCACTGCCTCCATGTGCAGCACGACCACCGCCTCCTCCGCCTGTGCCTCCTTCTCCACCACCTCCTCCTCCTCCTGCCTTGCTCTTTCGCCCTCCGCTCTCCTCTCCCTTTCGCCTCGCTCCATCCTGCCACGTCCCCCTGCTGCTGTGTGCCCTTTAAATCTCCCTCCCCAGCCTGTGTTGTTGCTCATTGCCTGGCAGCGACGCTGCGTGCTTTGTCCCCGGCTGGGAATCATGTTGCTTGATTCCGGCTGGTGGCTGCCGTTCAGTCGTTACTTTTTTTTGTTTCCCGGTGGGAATCACTTTGACCACGCTTTTGGAGATGGTCTGGGTCGGAGCTCTGGAAGCATAGTTATTTTTGACCCCTGGTGGGGATTAACTGTGGTGAACATCTGGCGCCCGCGAAACAGATGTTCAGGGCGTTTTGGCCCTGCCGCGGGATTGACCGTGGTTCACTGTGATCTTGTAATGTCTGAAAATACCCACTGTCTATATTTTTTTCAGACAGTGAAGCTGAGAGCATAAAGACAGACTAGAAGAAAAACTGCTATTGTTGACAGGAAGAAAAAGTTTCTCTGTGAAAATGGTGTGTTTCTTCTTCAGTCAAATTCTCCATTTCAGCCAGTAATAAAGTTTTAAATTACTTATGAATATATCTGTTTTCAAATGTGAAAAACAGTACATTTCTCCCCCCCTGGGACGTTCTGAAATGTTAATTGTATGTTACCATACAGACTGCCCTCTACCATTTGACAGAGAGGCATAGGTAGGTACACTTTTTGGCACCCCTAATTTGCATGCATTTATTATTAAGTATTTATATGAAAATTTGTAAGAGGCTACTGGCTAACTTTACAGCTGTCTGGAAAACAAGCATGTCTGTGTGAGAGGCTCTGTGTACATATGTTTTTTTGTACAGGTCTAGTGGTTCAAGTTAAAACAGCCTATTAAAAAGTCAAAATTCTCAAATACGTGCATTGACTTTGGCTCTACTTTTTTAGTTTTAAAGACAGTCAGTGGATCCCAGGTGACAATCGCTTTCAGCAGCTAAACATTAATCTCTCTCACACACACTCGCACCCTCCTTTCTTTGATAGCCCTGTTTATCCTAAACTTGTTAAAGTGAGAAAATAAGCTACTCCACACCCCCTTCCAATGAATGAAGCAAAAACACCAATCTCAATTTCAGTTTCATTTCCCATTCCATTCCCTTCCCTTCAGCTAGTTCTTTCTCCAGCTGGATTAATAAGGTATTAATGACCCCCATTTTTTGCTGAACCCGGTACAAACCTTACACTGGGGAGGTGGGGGGGGAGGCCGGTACAAGAAAACAAAACCCGGCCGTTAGTGAACCAGGCAAAAAGGTACTGTTGGAGTGTATGTACAGAGTGTCAGGTACCGCTATTCAAGGACCCGAGTTCACTGCATTTCTCCTGCTGGCTGCAACATACAGGCTATAATTAGGGCTGCACCGAATATGAAAAAAATTATTTGTGATTATTCTCTGAGTATCCGAGGAACAGGCCCGAGTGCTCAGGCCAGTCTGAGGACACTTTGAGAATACATGGGAATTCTGAGGGCAGGGGCTGAGGAAGGGGCCAGAAGGAGACTGGGGGGGAGGGAATGGGCCAGGGAAGAGTGGATATGGAGGGGTCTAGTGGGGCTGGGGTATAGAGTTCTCACCCTCCCGAGGGGCTCTGGCAAGGTGTGGCTTCCTTGGGGTTAGGTAAGTTTTAAAAAAGCAAAAAAGCTTTCCAACATAGCGCACACAGCATGCGGACACTGCCAACGCCATTTTGGAAAGGCCCTTTTGAGCATGCCCAGCTTTTTTCTTTTTTAAAACACTTACCCAGCCCGGAGGAAGCCACACGTCGCCAGAGACCCTTCGGAGGGTGAGTACGCTACCCCTCAGCCCCTGGTAGGCCCCAACCCCGTGGATCTGGGTCTATCCTTGTGAGCATGCCCTCATTTTTGTTCCCTTATCTTGAGCTCAGTTTTTCAGTACTTAGGGGTAGGATATGCATTCAGGGGCTAGATCCAGGAAAAGGGCTGTTAAAAAAACCAGTTGCATACCACATTTGGCCTCCAGGCCTGAGGTTCCCCACCCCTGCTCCGCAAGAGTCACAGATCTTATATAAAACTTATGAGACACTTCTTAACCATTGGCAATTCCTGCAATTTGTAGGAATTTATTTGCAATGTTTTCAGTAATTGCCTTCTACGGAGGGATCGTGCTAAGGGCTATGTACTATTAAATTGGACTTGCATAGCCTTTTCCTAAACTACTGTAAATTACAAATATTCTAAACATTCTGATGAAGACTGCAAGATTTTGCTCTTGTTTCCATGGAGACAGATTTTAGAGACGCAAAAAGTTATTTTAAAATGAGTTAATGATTGTGGGTCAGATTATACTATTACTGACACTGAACAGAACATGGGTTGTCCCACCTTGGGCAGCCTTATCCTGTGGCAGCGTAGGGCCATAAAGGGCTATTGAAATGTAAAATGGCTGCCAAGGGTCCACAAAATGGCCACCAAAAAGAAGTTGGTGACTAGGAGGCATGGCTTCCTGAATAAGAGGAAGTGGTCCAGCCAGGAACTGACAGTGTCCAGCAGGAGCTCGAAGGAAGAGGACATGCCTCCAGGAACCTTTGGGGAAACCAACCCTCTTCAAGATCCAGGACATGGAGACCTCGCAGACAGTGTGGGAGACAAGGTGTAGTTGCTTTAGTTAAAGGACCTAAGGCCAAAGACTTATGTTTACAAGTGCCTGGATTTTATGTGCCCCGTTGGGGGAGAACTTTATGTTTATGTTTGGAACTAAGTTTATGCTGGGGATCCACTATTTGGGACAAAGCCCCTACCCGGTGGAATGGGCAGCTATAAGGGGAGATGTGGAGGCTGTAGGGCACTAAGCCCTATTGGGGGTGTTAGACTCCCAAACGCAAATTGGGTATCACGGCCATGGGCACCTGGAGATATTAATTTGTGGATCCTTGTCCAAGCTAATTCCCCACAAAGGGGCAAGGCGTTCACATACCCCACTTGGGGTAAGGCTGCTCTATGACACGTCATCAGGATTTCCCCAAGTACATGTTGCAGAGCAACTGGCTGCCTGCTCCACCACAGGGCAGGGCAAACATCTGGCGGGCCTTGGCGGTGGGGATCGGCCGGTCTGAAAACCCTCCCTGCGCAGCTTTGCCGGCAGACATGCTCAGGAATGCAGAGGAGGAAATCGAGCTTTGCATCCATGTGCATGTCTGCCAGCAAAGCCCTGCACGTGTGTGTGTGTGCGCACGCTTTCAGACTGGCTGATCCTCATGCATATTCTGGCTGTGCATTCCCCCCTGCAACCAGAATATGTGCCCGGGGGGGGAGGGGGGGGCGGGATGTATGAAAGTGGCCCAAGTTATTCAAGGTACTTAAAACACGAGCAGACTGTGAAGAATTTTAAGGGGATCTTGCAAGACTGGGCAGATAAAATTTAATGTGAACAAGCGCAAAGGGATGCACATAGGGAAAAACAATCCAACCTGTATGTACACAATGCTGGGTTCTAAATCAGGAGTTACCACTCAAAAAAGGACCTTGGGAGTCATTGTGGACAATACACTGAAATCCTCAGCTCAGTGTGTGGTGGCTGTTAAAGAACCAAATAGAATGTTAAGGGCAACAAAAATGCTAAGGGGTATGGAAGGACTCCCCTATGAAGAGAGGCTGGATAGGTTGGGATTCTTCAGGTTGGAGAAGAAACAACAGAGAGGATATAAGAGAAGTGTATAAAATCACGAGTGGTGTGGAACAAGTAAATAGGGAACGGTTATTTACCCTCTCAAATAGTACCAGAACTAGGGGACACCCCATGAAACTAACAGGTAGCAGAGTTAAAACAAATTAAAGTATTTTTTTTTCACTCAACATGCTATTAAGTTGTGGAATTTGTTGCCAGAGGATGTGGTCAAGGAAAATAGTATAGTTGGTTTTAAAAAAGGATTGGACAAGTTTCTGGAGGATAGATCTATTAGCAGCTATTAGCTGGTTAGTTTTGCGGAATATAACCTCTTACTCTTGGGAGTTTGGAGTGAACAACAGGGAATGGATTGCCCCATTTTTATCTGTTGGGTACTTTTTCTAAGTGACCGAGATTGACCACTGTTGCCTGTTGGAGACTGGTGTTGGGCTCAATGGACCATTGGTTCCTCAACGTGGCACTTCTTATATTCTTATGGCGCATTTGCCCAGAGAGGGGTAAGGCTACCCAAAGAATGATAGCCTCCCCAGCCTATCTCGTGTGGCTTCACCATCTGAGATGATTCCTCTCATCCTGCTATAGAACAGAAGTGGGAACACTGCTTTTTGCTTGTCGTGAAGAAGTGTATGTGTGGGTGTCCCCATTTTCTGAATAGGTGCGTGTGTTGTTTTTTTTGTTTTGTTTTTTTAAAGTCCACTCATGTTGGTTGTAGATTGTCTGCTATTTGACTGTGTTCTCCCACTAGACGTATAGCTTTTGGGATGTATCTGGTGAATAACTGAACAATTCCAAGCTTTATTGCAAGGGTAAGGAAACTTTTCTCTCCTAAGGAAGAAAAGCTGGTACACTCTATGAGGACCACACGGAAGTTGAGCTGTTCGCAGGAGGGGCGGGATACAAATTGAATAAATAAATAAAAAATAAACAAGTTGGGGGTCAGGGTGCTTAAGGGGTGTGCTCAGGATGAGAAGGTTGCAGATCGTGGATCTGTGCCACAGATATGTCCTTTATCCTTGTGTGCATGCCCTCATCTCTGCTCACATATCCTGAGCTCAGTTTTTCAGTGCTTGGGGGATGGAAATGGATCTAAGGGCCAGATCCAGGAACTGGGAAGGGGTCAAATAGGAGTCAAAACTAGACACAGACCACATTTGGTCACTAGGCCTGAGGTTCCCCACCCCTGCTTTATTGCTCTGAATCCCTTGTGTAAAAAACAATCTAGCTGTTTTTGATGTTGGGTAAGATTTACATTTTTTAAATCCGCTTTTTTTTTTTGTGTCATCATAGCAGCCTGAGGGGCTGTGTGAAGAACATTACACTAACTATTCATAAATAGACTAACTATTTATAAATAAGCCTAACCCGTGTAAGAGAACTACTAATTATTCTATGGTGATGTGTTGTTTTTTTCTCCAGAAGCTGTTCCTTGCTCCCAACAGCTGTGGTAGCTGGAAGGAACTGAGATGTTGCGTGCTGTGTCCCTTCTACATATAGACTGGTATGAAGCTTCAAAACAGCAGGAAATGCGAGGGAAGAGGCAGCAATGAACTCCAGAAGAACTGCTTCCAAAAGCTTCTGAGCACTAAACTGTGCAGGCACAGCTTTCACTGGTGCAAGTGGATGGAATCCCTTGCAAAGAACTATTGCTATTTTTAAAAAAATGTTAGTCTTTTGTCTTAGGGTCTCATTACATCTTTAACAATTATAGGATTAGTCTAGAACTCTGCCTGGTGATTAGCTTAGAACCCCGGTGGTGGAACTGTTCTGTGAAAGGAGTCTCTCCCCATTGGCATACACAATGTATGCCAAGACGCAACCTTTGCCCAAACTGCAGGCCTTACAAAGTACTCTGGCTTATAGGGCCAAAGCAAGATTGGCCTTATAAGATCTTAGTCTGGACACATCCACAGTGATTCTGACTCTGCACATATGGGGAGAAAGGAAAGAATACTTTAGATCCTGTCTGTGATTTGGAAGTGGGTGCAGGAAATGTAGTTAATTTCATCCTTGTAATACCACAATGCCATGCCATCAGACCAACAACAGATAGGTAGGTAGATGAATACAGGAATGTAGTAAGGAAAGGAAAAGACCAGGCATAAGTGATGGTTTTATGAAATCTGATATTAACTGCTATACCGTTTGACCATATCTTGTTGTCCAAGGATCTGGAAGAAGTGCACAGAGAAACAAGGGGGGGAAATTGAACTATTCAGGTTTCTGGAATTTTGTCAATAAAGCTTGTAAGGTTCTTTGTTTTAAAAGAACACAATTATTATTATTATTATTATAGTGCCAGAAATGTGTTTGGCATTGATCAATCATTAATTAGAGACAGGTCCCTGTCCTGTGGGCTTACCATCAAGGATAGACAAGAGAGAGGAGACAAGTGGAAAAGACACAAACATAGAGACAAAGATACATTCATGAAGCTGAGAAGTACACATGCCTAGTTTTGTTACAGGGAGAAGGGGGCCCTGAATGATAGGGCTGTAGAAGGAGCATTAGAAAACAGTCTGTGTGGGTGAGAAGCTAGTGAACAATTGATGGAAGAGGTAGGTTTTTAGGGGTGGGGGGAGGATTTGAAGGTTGGGAGGGAAGGATCAGAGTGTATGTGTTCAGGGAAGGGTCACAGGCATAGGGGAAACATGGAAGAAGAGGCAAAGATGGTGTAGGGAGACTCTGGCATGGGTAGTGGCCGAGGAGGAGCTAAGTTCCCAAATGGGAACACAGGGTGAAAACAGACATGACACTAACCACCCTTTAACCACCCTTGGTGGTCATTTATGCATGTTTCAGGGCTGCATAGGGCACCAATACAGCCCTGCAACATGCATAAATAACCACCAAGAGTGGTTAAAGGGTGGTTAGCGTCATGTCTGTTTTCACCCACAGGGAGAAATTAGGGCAGAAAGATGGGAATGAGCAATGCAATGCAGATGAAGATAAGGAGTTTGTGCTGGATGAGAAGGGGGAGAAAGCAGAGGAGGAGCTGAACGTGATCAAACTGGCTGGTGAAATGGATGACCTTGGCAGCAGAATACTGAACAGAAGTGACAGGATAAAGTTGAGAGTGGGGAAGGCCAATAAAAGGGTTACTTCTCAAGGTGAGAGATGACTAGAACATCGACCACAGTTTAAACTGTAGGAGCAGTAAGGAAGAACTCGGTTTTAGCAATGTTATGTAGGGAGCAGTGACATCTCTTAGCAACATGCTGATTATGAGGTGCAAAGGAGAGGGAGGAGTCAAAGATGAATCCAATGCTATGTGACTGAGGGACATGCTGGATGGTGACACAATCAATAAGAATAGGGAAGAGGGAGAAGATGGGGGTGGGGGGGGGGAGATGGGAAGTTCAGTCTTGGACATCCAAGTAGAGATGTTAGAGAGATAGTTGGTGATGCAAGACTGGATGGAGGAGAGGGTGAAAGTGGAGAGACAGAGTTGAGTGTCATAATCATGCAGGTGACAATGGAAGCCATGAGATTCAATCAGTTTGCCCATGGATAGAGTGTTAACAAAAAGAGAATAGGGTCAACAATAGAGCCTTGTGGAATTTCACTTGAGAGGAGAACGGTGACAGAAGAGGTACCAGGAAGAAAACATCAAAGGAGATGTTAGATAGGAAGAGAACTAGTTAAGAACTGAGCCTTGGAAACTGAAGGAATGAAAAGAATCAAGGAGAAAGGGGAAGTTGACAGTGTCAAAGAAGACACAGAGATCGAGCAAGAGGAGGATGGAAAGGAGTCCCATGGACTTGGCTATGAAGAGGTCACTAGTGATCTTAGTGAGCAAATCTGTTCACAGCATATATCTATGTGGAACTTCACCTGAATAATTTAAAATCCTTTTAATAAGATATGCTCAAAGTAGCATTTTTAATACCATATATTTTTGATTAAAAGTTGTCTTTAAATAATGGATGCTGACAGATGGGCAGCTGATCGAACACACTGCCCCACATTAAAATCTCAGCTTCCATTTAAGGAAATATGGTATAAGTAGTCCGTCCACAAACAAATTTATTTTTTACTTTCCCATGTTGTTAAACCAGAATGAGAAGTACAATTACATCTAAGTGTATGTGGAAGGAAACACTTCCCGTCCTAAACAGCAAGACAAGGTTTATTTAAATAACTTGGAGCTGATGAAATTGAGTAAGTTAGGGCACTCCAAAAAATAAAACTGTATTGCAATGCCAGATAAACAGCAGTACCAAGAAAAGCATTAAAGCCATCCTTGATGTTTGATATATTACCAACATGAAACATTAGAAATAGACTTAACTTTTGTTGTAAGACTCTACTTACCTTAACAGAAACATCAAATCAAGTACCAACACTTCAAAATACCAACACTTTTGGTGTACAGGAGTCCCAGAATAAGCACTACTAGAACGAGTAGATTAAAAAAAAAAAAAAAAGGAAAGCACCTGTCCACACTAAACTATTTATACTACTGGTCTACCTGCCTCGTCTTCATAGAGAAGTTTGAGATTCATTTCAATTTTATTGCCCCTGATCTTGTCTGAATGCCTAAGTTTTTAAAAAGCCTCTCTTCAGTTGTAGCTGTCCTTAATGAATAGCCACAGGTGAGACGGGTCTTTTAAAAAAATAAATGTGGTGGCTTTTATTCAAGAAACATGATAGCCACATATATGATAAAAAGTTTATTTCTTTTTAATGAAATGTGTTTCCCCCACTCTTCCATAATTCAAAAAGAGAGGAAGGAATTAAGCTTAAACTTTGATTTATACTCATTTTTAAACACTTACTATACTTGGTATTCACCACTAGGTCATATTAAAATACCACTAAATGAAATAAACACAATAAGAACAGAGGCTGGTTGGCACCAGAAATGTAGAATCTAGTTCATGGCAACATCATATAGCATACCCTCCAACATTAGACAGAGAAAATAAGTACACTTCATGTCACCCATAATTTGCATAAATCTGCATGTTCATTAAAAGATGTAATAGCTCACTGACTAACTTTGTGGCTGAGTAGGGAAAAAAATGTCTGTGGGAGAGACTGAGAACTTATTCTTATTGAGCCAGCTGTGTACCTGCTGGCACTGTACAATCAGTAGTTGTAGCAGGTCCCTACCCCAAGGGGCTTACAGTCTAAGAGACACATGGGGGGGGCGGGGGGGAGAGCAAGGGAGAGGTGAACAACAGGAGAGACAAGAGTACATTTATGAGGTTGCAGGTGCATGGGCATAACTTAGTTACAGGAGGAGATTCTTATCACTCATGATAAGCCAGGGAAAGCCTGATGGAAGATGTGGGTTTTCAGGAGGGACATGAACGTTGGGAGAGAGGGAGCAGAACGTATATATCCAGGGAGGGAGTTCAGGCATGGGGGGCAGCAAAATAGAAGAGGCAAAGACAATTTAGAGAAGCATGGGAGGTGCAAGCAGCCGAGGGTGGGGGCAGAAGAGGAGTGAAGTGCCCGGGTGGGAATGTTGCGGGATACAAGAGCAGAGAGATATGGAGGAGAAAAGCCATGAAGAGCCTTGAAGGAGGTTGTGTTGAATGCATTCCCATAGGGGAAGCCAGTGGGATGGAGAGGAGGGGCTGAATGTGGTCAAAGTGATGGGCAAGATGCATGACTTTGGAAGCAGAACGCTGAACAGAGATAAAGGGGGCGAAATCAGAGCAGGGGAGGCCAGTAAGAAGGAAGTTACAGTAATCAAGGTAAGAGATGACTAGAGCGTGGCCTAAAGTTTTTGCAGTGGCAACAGTAAGACAGGGCCAGTTTTTAGATGAATCCCAGGCTACGTGCCTGGGGGACAGGCTGTATGTTGACACCCTCAATGGGAACAGAGGGAAGTAGGAAGGAAACATTTCAGTGGAAAGATGCGGAGTTCAGCCTTGCTCATTCCGAAAGAGTGTAAAGAGTTGGTAGCTGACATCCTAGCAGAGATGTCAGAAAGATAATCAGCGATATGAGACTGGATGGAGGAGAGTGTGGGAGTGGAGAGAAAGAGTTGCGTGTCATCAGCATACAGGTGATACTGGAAGTCGTGGGATTAAATGAGTTTACCTAGAGAAAGAGTGTAAAGGAAGAAGAGAAGAGGGTCCAGGACACAGCCTTGAGGAACTTCCACACAGAGTGGAAGTGATGTAGAGGAGGTACCAGCAAGAGAAATGTAGGATTGGTTCAAGAGGTATGAAAAGAACCAGTCGAGAACAGAGTCCCGTAAACCAAGGGAGTGTAGTGAATCCAGGAGGAAGCCATGGTCGACAGTGTCAAAGGCAGCAGAGAGATCGAGGAGGACAAGAACAGAGTAGAGGCTTTAGACTTAGCTAAAAGAAAGTCATCAGTGACTTTGGCAAAGGCAGTCTCAGTCGAATGGAGAGGGCAGAAGTCCGATTGAAGGGGGTCAAGGGAAGAGTCAGAAAAGAGGAAATCAAGACAGCGCTTGTACATGGTCCACTCCAGAAGCTTGGAAGCAAAGGAAAGGAGAAAAATGGGGCAATAGCTGGGTCGGAGGGGTCCACAGTGGCATTTTAAGGATAGGGGAGGCAATGGCGTGTTTGTAAGCCAATGGAAATGACCCAGTAGAGAGTGAGAGATTGATCACGTGCAGCAGAGAAGGGGCAGCAGTGGGGGCAATGGCTGCTAGGAGGTGAGAGGGGATGGAATCAAGGGGGCAGGTGGAGGGATTAGATGAAGAGAGGAGGGAGGGGATCTCATCAAGGGATGCTGGGGGGGAAGGAGAAGACAAGAGAGGCGGGAGGGGGAATAGCAGAGAAGGAAATGGGAGAGGGTTGAGAAGCAATAGCAAGGTAGAGTTTATCAATCTTGTCACTGAAAAAGGACAGAAGATCCTGTGTAGAGAGAGAGGAAGGTGGGGAAGGACAGGCAGGCTTCAGGAGGGAAGCAAATGTTGAGAAGAGTCGGCGGGGGTTGTGGGAGTGAGATTCAATTAATGTGGAATAATAGCAGTCTTTAAGCAAGAAAAGGGCATCACTAAATGCAAATAGAGCAAATGTAGACTGGATTAAGTCAGCAAGCTCACGAGACTTCCTCCAGAGGCACTCAGAGGCTCGAGAGCAGGATTGGAGATGGCAATTAGTACGGGTAAGCCAAGGAGAGGGGTTTATGCAATGGATAGGATGACACAAGAAGGTAGCAAGGGAATCAAAGGTGGAAGAAAGGGCTGATTTGAAGGTGGAGACAGCAGAACATAGAAACACGTTCTCTCACCGCCCCCGCCCTGAGGGCCTGGGTGGTGGTGTGGGCTTGCTCCTTGCTAAGCACTGCCAATTCAAAACCCTCTCCCCTCCCCCCTCCTCCTCCTTCCCTTCCTTTGAGGCCCACTCTGTGCGCTTATACTCCCCTCTACACCTTCGGGTTGCTGTCATCTACCGCCCCCCGGGTTCCCTCTCCTCTTTCCTCCCGGACTTTGAATCCTGGCTCACCTTCTTCCTCTCCGATGATATCCCCACTCTTATCCTTGGTGATTTCAACATTCACGTTGACACGCCCTCCGCCCCCTCTGTTTCCCGCTTTCTCTCTCTCGCTTCCTCCTTTAATCTCCGACTCTGGACCGACTCCCCCACTCATACTGACGGCCATTCCCTCGACCTCGTCTTCACTCGAAACTGTTCTCTAACTGACCTCTCCTTTGACCCCTTCCCTAGTTCTGATCACTTCCTCGGCTCCTTCAGCCTTTCCCACCGACCCCCCTCCGCCTCCCCCTCTATGCGCCCCTTCCGCAATATGCAGGCCCTTACTCCCTCGGAGTTTGCCGCACATCTTTCCCCCCTTCTCCCCCCCGTTTTCGCCTCCTCCTCCCCTGACTCTGCTGTCTCTGCTCTCAACGCTTCTCTCTCCTCGACCCTTGACTCTCTTGCCCCCCCCTCTGCTCGCCCCGTCCGCCCCCTCGACCCCCGCCCCTGGCTTACCCCTGCCATCCGCTACCTCCGCTCCTGCGCCCGGGCTGCCGAACGCCTCTGGCGCAAATCCCGCTCCCTCCCTGACTTCCTCCATTACAAATTCTCCCTCTCCTCCCTCTCCTCGGCTATCTCCCTAGCTAGGCATCGCTATTATGCCTCTAGGATCGAATCTTTCTCCCGCGACCCTCGACGCCTTTTCTCTACTTTCGACTCCCTTCTCAAACCCCCCTGCCCTCCTCCGCCCTCTTCCCTTGCTGCTCAGGATCTTGCGTCGTTCTTCACCTCCAAGATTGACAAGATCCGTCGGGATATTGCCTCCCTCCGCCCCCCGCCCCCCTCCCTCCTCGCATCCTTCCCTCCTGCCTCTCTCCAGGAAATCTCTGCTCTTCTCTCTTCATCCAACCCCTCCACCTGCCCCCTTGACCCGATCCCCTCCCGCCTCCTGACCTCTATTGCTCCCACTGTCGCTCCCCCCCTTCTGCATGTTGTCAATCTCTCCCTTTCCACAGGCTCCTTCCCCTCTGCCTTCAAACATGCCACTGTCTCCCCCATCCTCAAAAAGCCTACCCTGGACCCTTTCGATCCCTCTAGTTACCGGCCGGTCTCCCTCCTTCCCTTTGCTTCGAAGCTCCTGGAACGTGTCGTCTACTCCCGCTGCCTGAACCTCCTCTCTGCCAACTCCTCCCTGGACCCTCTCCAGTCCGGCTTCCGCCCCCTCCACTCTACTGAAACTGCCCTGGCCAAGATCACCAATGATCTACTTGTCGCTAAATCGAAGCGCCACTACTCCGTTCTTGTCCTCCTTGACCTCTCTGCTGCCTTTGACACTGTCGACCACTCGCTCCTCTTGGACTCGCTTTACTCTTTGGGCTTCCGTGGCTCTGTCTTTGACTGGTTCTCCTCCTACCTCTCTGACCGCTCCTTTAATGTCTCCCTCCCCGAGTCGACCTCCCCCTCCCTTCCCCTCTCGGTTGGGGTTCCCCAAGGTTCTGTCCTTGGCCCTCTCCTCTTCTCTATCTACACCCGGTCCCTTGGTGAAATTATTGCCTCCCACGGGTTCCAATACCATCTCTATGCTGATGACACCCAACTCTATCTCTCTACCCCCTCTCTCTCCTCCTCTGTCCGCTCACGCCTCGTCGACTGCCTCTCTGATATCTCCGCCTGGATGTCCCGACGCCAACTCAAACTGAACATGGCCAAGACTGAACTCCTCATTTTTCCTCCATCCCCCTCCTCTCCCTCTGACCTGACCGTCTGCATTGATGGGGTCACCATCCGTCCTGTTCTCCGTGCCCGCAGCTTGGGCTTCATTTTTGACACGCACCTCTCCTTTAAACCTTACATTGACTCTGTGGCCAAATCCTGCCGATTCGCTCTCCTCAACATTGCCCGCATTCGCCCCTTTCTATCTGTCTCCTCGGCCAAAATCCTTGTTCATGCCATGGTTATCTCTCGCCTCGACTACTGCAACCTCCTCCTTGCTGGCCTCCCTCGCTCCCACCTGTCCCCCCTTGTGGCGATCCAAAACTCTGCCGCCAAGGTCATTCACTCTGCCCGTCGCTTCGACCATGTGACGCCTCTCCTCCTCTCCCTTCACTGGCTCCCCCTTCCTGAACGTATCCTGTTCAAACTCCTGGTTTTCACGTTCAAATCGCTCCATGACCAAGCTCCCCCTTACCTCTCGGACCTAATCGCCCTACGCGCTCCTGCGCGCGCTCTCCGCTCTTCCGCTGTCCCCTCCCTCGCTCTCCCTCGCTTCTCCTGCTCGCCCAACCGCCTTCGTCCCTTCTCCCTCGCTGCCCCGCATGCCTGGAACTCCCTCCCTGCCGACGTCCGCCTCGCCTCCTCCCTCCGCTCCTTCAAATCCCTCCTCAAGACCCACCTTTTCCATGCTGCCTTTCCCAATGCCCTCTAGTCTTTCCCCTTGCTCTTACTGTCAGCCCTCCTCTGCTGACTGCTGCTACCGACCACCTTGTAACCAAGCCAAGTACACGCACCTGAGACTTCGCATCCGCCTGAATGTTTGTTTGTCTTCTCCCATGTCTCTCCCGCTGTCCCCTCTCCTTGTCTCCCCCTCCTTGTCTTTTAGATTGTAAGCCACAGGTAGGGACCACAGCTGATTATATGTTCTGTACAGCGCCAGGTTGTTACTGGCGCTTTATAAATGTTTAATAATAATAATAATAACATAGGGTAAGACCACAAGAGACTTTAATTCACATTAGCCAGTGGCCATCAGATGTTTGCTTACTTGCACCCCAGAGAAGGAGGGTGACTACTACACAATGCATCTGCCAGAGAAGGCCAGTGATGCATTGCGGGCTTCCCATCAGGTCAGACGCATGCAGCCCCGCCCTGTGGCAAGGTCTGCCAGCATCACAGAGCCGTGCGCAGAGTTCACCATTCCTCTACATCCCCATCATGGCGGGGGGGGGAGGGAATAGCGGGCAGGCTGACGGGTGGTAGGTGCTGCTAGGCCGCACCTGGCCCATGTGGGGATGGCTCCTTGGCTCACCGTATGGCATGGCAGGGCTTGTAATGGTGGCCTGCCTAGGGAAGGGGGAGATCGTTTGGCCAGCTCTTTCTGCCAGTCCAAAGTGTGATGGCTGCCAGGACTTTTAAGCTAGGAGTCGCAGCTCTTTCTGGATGGATTAATGAGGTTCTAATTAATCCCTTTATCTGCTGAATCCAGTAAAAACTTTACACAAGGTGGATGGGGGATCTCGCCCACCCTGTCTCATGTGGCTTTACCCATAATGTTTGTATGTGCATGACTGATGACTCAAGTTACAACTTAGCTGTTAAAAAGTCAAAACTCTCAAATGTGTGTGTTGACTTTTTGATTTGAATTTATTATTTATATCCCGCTCTCTCCTAAAAAGTTAGCTTGAGGCGGCTCACAAATCAGACTTTGGCTCTAAAGCTTTAGTTTTAAAGACACTCAGAGGATCAGAGATGGAAGCAGTGACAATCCCTTTCAGCATTCTAAAGAATCATCTTTACAAACACACACACTCATAATCTTCTTAGTTTTCATCTTAAGCCCATTCACACAGCTCCTTCCTGTCTGGGTATTACCTTACTTTGTTCTTTCATAGTAGTGCTTATCCCAAATTTATTAAAATGAGAAAAGATGTTAAGTCTGGCCTTATGCAGAACCCAGGGCCCTTGGTGATTCTACCCTCTTGCCTGTGGCCCCGCCCCTTTGGGGCACTCTCTGCAGGGCCCTAGAGGTGGTTGTGTTTGGGGGCCCATCTGAGAGAGTGGGGTCCGTGTACCATGTCCTGGTGAAATTGGGGTCCATTGCAGGGCACCTGGAAGCAGAGAAAAGAGCAGGGCCCAGGGTGATCACCCTGTGTTGCCCTATGATAAGGCCTACCCTGAAAAGGTGCCCCCGTACACCACCCCAAACAATTAATCAGTCAGGACATTTAACCTAGGAGTCACAGCTCTTTCTGGATGGATTAATGTGGTGCTAATTACCCCCTTTATCTGCTGAACCCAGTAAAAACTTTACATTGCTGGGAAAGCGGTACAAGATAACAAAGCCTATTATTGTTCGAGGCAAAAGGTTACTGTTGGATAGGGATGGGCGAATGCGGTTCGGATGTTCAGACTGAACTCTCGAATGAATGAACAGTTCGGTCATGTTCGGATGAGTTCGGAGGCAGGAAAAACGTCTTTCAGGGCCAAAAATTAGGTTTCGGTTTTGAGTCCATTTCTGTTTCGCTATTTTTGAATGTTTGGCCAAGTTCGGCCAAACCGAACTCGGCCGAACCGAACCATCGAGCCCGAACTCGGGTTTTGAACCGAATGACCGAACATCCGAACCGCGTTCTGTTCGCCCATCCCTACTGTCAGAGACTCTCCAAAGAGCGGATGATATTGATAGGCAAACTGAAATTGGGAGAGTTGGGGAATTTCTGCATATGGGGGCTTATATTGAGTGGGTTCCATCTAGGGATCAAATGGCGGTGTATTTAATGGAAAATATATCAATTAAAGCCAAGCGCCTGCTCTTTCGGGCTAGGGCTAATGCCCTTCCCTCTGAATTATTGGTGGGCAGGATTTAGAAAACCCCTTTTCTTGATAGAATTTGCCCATTTGATAGCTTAACTGTGGAAACTCCTCAACATATGATATTAGTGTGTCTTTTATATGATAAGGAGAGGGATGTGTTTTTGGCCCAGCTCTTGGCCAGACTCCCTGGTAGGTCAGATGAGGTACTGATGGATTATCTTTTGAATAACTCTGATTCTACAGTTATAAAGGCAATGGTTCGTTTTTTGCTGCAGATGGTGTATCGTAGGCAGGGTTTTTTGACCTTCGGGGCAAGTCTCACGTCTCGGGGGG
>QEPC01009294.1:2283338-2345688 GCA_003113815.1 Sphenodon punctatus
CTTTGCTAAGCTAAACACAGGGCATGTGTAATACTAGTGCAGCTAATGTAGGAATGAAGAAGCCTTACTGTAGGATGCATAGCAAGGGACAGAGTGATTTTTTTGGTTGGGGGCCACTGAGCACTGAAACAGAGTGATTCGGGGAGCCAGAGCACTGAAATGAGGGCCAGTACCCACCCAGTGGCAGTCTCCCCCCTGCCATCCGCCCATAACCTCCCGCTCACCCCTGCCAGGCTGCTGAGGATCTGAGTCTGGGGACTCAGCTCCGATAGGCCCCAAATCTGGTACACTCTGCCCGCCCCCAAGCCACGCCCCCTTGGCCCGTTTCCGGCGCCCCGGCGGCTTTGCCGCCAGCACAGGGCCACTAACACTATATTTTCCCTGGCCACTTTGATTTCCCAATCCGCCCCTGTTTGTATTACAAATCTAGCAATGGGGGGTGGTTAAAGAAGGTAGGTGGGGAAATATGCCCCATAATATGCTGGGCCCTGTGGCAATTGCCAGGGTGGGGATGTATAGTAGAATGTTTGTAAGGCCCCCAGGAGTTTTGTTGTAGGGACAAGAGTGATAACTAATGTAAATGCTGATTTTTATTTTAGATTATATATAATTTATACGAGTTACTACTGTATAATTGATTTTGGATTTTATGTTGTGCAGGGGTCATGGTTGGCCCGTGTTTATTTGTTTGATATATATATATGTATGAATTTATTTGAATGCAATGGCCTTTGGCCACACTTGAATAAAGAATTGATTGATACTGTTGGAGGGCATGATATAGCAGTCCTTTACAACATGAAGACAAAAATGAAGTTGCTAAAAAGTATTTAACAAAATCTAAGTAACTTACTTATTTTTAAGAGACCCCCTACAATCTCTTTGTCACTACAAATAACTTAAAAACCAGAAAATGCATGTATAAAACAATAGCAAAATTAACCTAATAAGATTTAAAGTGACAGGAAGTATAGTATTTATTCTCCTTGAGATTGCATAATTCTGAAATAGACAATGCAAAAATCTGTAGGATATGTTTCTAAAGTAACAAAACTTTAGAAAAAGGAACCATATTTTGACTTTTAAAAAACCCTAATTGTCTGCCACTATCAGAGAAACTGACAGCATACGTTTTAGCATTTAAAGTCATACTTTCTTTCAGCCTGTTTAGGGCATGTATCTATGTACAAGGTTCATGCTCACAATTGCTTCTTTCACTGTGCTATCCAGGACTTTGCTGCTTTACACCAACCTGGTTCCCAGTCTCCTGGTCCGTAGCCCCATGAAAATTGACCTTATAAGTTTTCCAAAAGAAGCAGCATTGACTGGGTCCAATTTATGCTCCTGACAGTGTCGTAAGTAATGGTTGTAAAGAGTACTTCTGGGGAGACTCACTCCTTCTGCAGTTTCATAGTTGTCTAAGAGCCACTGGAGCTATTTCAAATAGAAGACAGTGAACAAAAATGAATTCAACATCTTTCTACAGAAAATATTTTATGCAATCTCTACTGACTATATAAACATAAAGTGGCTGATTCCAAGACTCGCACAGCATATGTGTAGTGTGCACATAATCGTAAGTGTGTTACTTGTGTACACCCTGCATGCAGCACCGCTATGGGACTATAGCCGTTTTCACATGGGCCTGGGAGGAGACGTGGTGTGGGGGGATGAGTGGAGGCCGTAGCGGAGCCCGTCACATGGATGCACACCCATCTCCACCTATCTCCACGCATGGAGGCACCTCTGTTTTCTCCAATGCCTCTGTGTGTGGGGTATCAGTGGAAATGGGTGGAGCACGGGAGCGTGCACCCTCACCATCCCCACTGGCAGTCGCATGGATGCCCCCTCTCGCCCACGTGGGCAGGTGGGGGGTGCGTCTCACGTGAAAAGAGCCTATGGCACACACGCCTGTGCACATGCCCACATGTAAGTTGCAACTGTGGGAGTTTGGGATCAGCCCCAAAGACTTTAAGAATCTGAGAATGTTCTTATGGTTCTTTAATCTTCAGTGTTTTCTTCAAGTAAAGACAGTTCTCTACTTGAGTCAATAAGAAATACATGGAAATAGCAGAACTCATAACACTTGTGACCTCAGACGTCTATTTTTTTCAAGAATTCAAGAATGCAGCAATACACATTATTTTTCTAGATAGTGATTTACATTTTGGAGACAACTAAATGCTAATAATTCCAGGAATTATAAATGTAACAAAATGAAAACTCCTTACTTATTAACAAAAAGAAAGGACTCATTCAGTGCATCTGTATTATTACACTGTTGAACCTACAGACCAGTTACACAATTTATTTCAATTTTGCTTTAAAAGGACAAACGAGAAACTAAAATAAAGCAAAGAACAATAAAGGTGGTATTGAAATTTATTGGTACTGCTGTAGACGGTCATGAGCCCAATCCTGTGCCCAAAGACAAAGATAACTTTCCACTCACTTCATTGAGAACAGGACTGGAACCTTCAAAGGTTGCTTTATTCTCCAAGTCAGAGATTGTCAAGCTTTTTCCTGTGACACCCTAATTTGAGACTTAAATATGATTCTGTGACTTCAGACAGCAATAAAGACATGCAAAATAAAGCAATATTAATCAGATTTGTGGCCCCATTCAGAGACAATATGACCTTGTTTGGGGTTATGAGCCCTTGCATGGAAACTTCTGCTCTTGGTCATTTAAACTTTGGTTGGTAATTTTGGACGCTAGTAAGAAAATACACCCGACAATTTATCACTGGCTGTAGGTTAAGATGCGCATATAACATATCGGGAGTACTGTTATTTACCTAGCACAAACTATAATCACAGGAAACAAAAAAACAACCAGTTTAATTATGTCAGTTTCAGCTTTAACTGATTAAAACAATTAGAAAGTAAAACAAACACACTTATATGACAACACATACGCTTATGTCCTTTCACATTTCTGGGGTTTCTGATAAAAATAAGCAAGTTAAACATTATCCTGAGACTGCACCTTCTAAAATTCCCTAGAAATCCAGAAGATTAACTGAAATTGCCAATTTTCAACAGCTTTTAATTCAAAGCCAAGTATACTGTTTCAAAAAGGATATCCACATCAGCTAGGTCTGTGGGCCTTACAGGAAATCTAGGTTCAGTTTGAGTTTGCTATGAAACGTCAAATTAGATGCATTTAATTTGGTTTCAAGCAACAGAACAGTTTAATCCTGATGCACTCTTAAACGTAAACATCAAAGTAGAACATAAATCTAAAATATATGCTTTTAACAACCTCAACGAGATTATTTAACATGATAAGAGAATTACAACAAGTGGAGACATATCTCAACAATAATGAACACTACAGAATTCATTTATTAATAAAGAATGGTGACGAGTTCTATTCAGCGATGCGAGAGAAAAATCTGCTAAAGTTCAATATAATTAATTTTTTATGACACCACTCAAATATTTAAATGTGCCAAAATGTATTTCTAGACTCCTAATATATACATAATTATTTTTATCCTCTGCCCTATTCTAGTTTCTCTCAGCCAATTAATCCCTAAATAGATTCTCATTGATAACATATTGGAATTTGAGCTGTGTTTCAGCCAAAATTAGGAACATTTTAACCAAGCTACAGCTATAAAAAAACCCTTCCAATTCATCTTAGGCTCTGGCAGCCTATCTTCATATTCCCCTTTCACACCATGAACAAAATCACAGGAGAAGAATGTAAGTCTGGCGTTCAGGTTCTAAACTGTAGT
This sequence comes from Sphenodon punctatus, assembly GCA_003113815.1. NCBI lineage: Eukaryota > Metazoa > Chordata > Lepidosauria > Sphenodontia > Sphenodontidae > Sphenodon > Sphenodon punctatus. The sequence goes on from QEPC01009294.1 coordinate 2,287,082, forward strand.
CTGAATTAGTATTGCTTTAGCTTGTTAGCAGATAACAGGTAAACAAATACACACACACATCCCTATTTATTGCTTGAAACACCAAGTAATTCATGGAAGGTTGTATTTTGTGGGGGTTTTTTTGTTTTTTTTACTTTCAATAAAATGTATTTAAATGGCAATTTATAATTTTCACTTCAGAGGGTCAATACAAAATCATATTTAAAAAACGTCTGAGCCTTCTAATGCTTACAAATGTCTGTTAAATTGGTTGCTTATCATTTTGAAATGAAGACCATGAAAGAAATATCACTAGAAACTTTAACCTTTACCTTGGTGTATTATAAAAAAAACACCTATTTGTTTCTCTAATGAACTGACATAAGCTTATCTGAGGGTAAAAACCAAGATAATTATACCTCTGAAGCTTTGCATTTAATCTTCACTAATCAGGGTAGATTAAGGGAGGTGAACTATTCCTATTTTTCCCAAAGGGAAGTATTGATTGACAATCTAAAAAAATGCATTTCCCAATTAACTTCTAAATGTAACATTTGGGATTTTTTTTCCAGATGGATTATAACTTATTAGGATTAATTGTAAATGCACTTTGCTAATGATCTGCATTTTTGACAGCTGTTATTTCAACCATAACTTCACTTGCATTAGTCAATGATGGCAGAGCACAGTCCAAGATAAGAATAAAACAAGAATTTTTGCTCTAGGGTGGATAAATTTCAGTAGCAAAAGGCATCAAGTGATTATTTGCTAGAGGATAGGCGGAGAAGACTGCCCAATTCTGTATACATTTAAAAAAAAGAAAATCATCCACAAACATTATAAAACTGTTGTAAACAACCAAGTAAAGTATGTTGTGTGACAGCAGTGAGAGAAGCAAGTCAAATCCTAGCTAGATAACTTAGAACATTACTTAGAGCATTACTTATATTTAAGGACTGAAAAGCATAAAGTGTCATTTACACAGTAAAAATTGGCAATTTGACTGGCTTCACTAGAACTCCAATATTCATACAATACTAGATTATAAATTGATTAGTGAAGTCAACCTCATGCACAGAAAAACTAGAAAAAGAGAAACGATAAACTTGTAAAAAAGAATAAGCATTAATCGAGGCAACAAGACTGGCATCAGGAGAAAGTACTATATAAATCCCAACCGTAATTAAGAGCTGAGGATTTTGCCATGAATAAGCCAACGTAGAAAGTAATGGAAATGAAAATTACTGCAGTTGAGACCTGATCCAAAGCCCATGACTTCTGAGCACCAAAAATGCAGCGTGGCTATTTGTTCATTCATTGGCCATTCATTAAATTTCTCCTGTATTAAACTTATATGAGCCAGAAAACAATCATAATTAAATAATAATCATTTAAAAAAAACAACAAAAAAAAAAACTCACTTCATTAAACCGTAAAGTCTATGTTCTATCAACTCCTGATATGGGTGAATAGGACTATGGGAATTATTGTGTCTCAGTAATATGCCTGTGTGTTCCCTACAGAAACAAAGCCCAAACTCATAACTATTTCACATGAATCTTGTATTAAAATATATGCATTAAAAGAATTAAGTAGTAGCATGTTGCGTGCAATGAATACGTTAGAAGAGAGATATTTGTAAACAGTGCATACACTGAAAATAGTAGAATAAAGCTACCCTGGGTAAAGAGCCTGTTATTTTCCAGCTGTGTTTTGATTTAATGTCAAGAACAGTGTGCTTCCACAAAGGATTCAAGACAAACAACTACTCATATCAGTCGTTTAAATATACACTTTGGCAAAGTATTATACAATCTGTGATTAACCCTTATAAATCCAGGGGTTAAAATTCCTAGATTTTAAAAAAAATTAAATAATGTTTTAACCACAACTGGTCTTTGGTCGAAAGCATGAGTGTAGTGGTTTAGGATATGTGTGTATGGTTTTATTATAAAAATCTCCCCCGGAGATTTGCGTAAGCCTGAGTCTCAGCATTTTGCAGAGGCAACGCAAGACCTGCTTATTTGACTGGGCTTTTAGCAGGCAGGGATAGGTTTTAATTGGAATCTCATATAGTTTGATATTTTTATTTTTTTAATATATTTTTGTATGATTTTATGCTGTAAACCACCCTGAGCCTTTGGGGAAGTGTGGGATATAAATCCAACTAACTAACTAACATGCAAAATTTAAAAGTGCACAAATGAACGTATTTGGTGCTACAGGCATTTTTAAATGCCTCCAATTCATTTTGGGTAAACTATGTATAAGGTTTGTGCTAAAAACCTAGGAGTTATTTGGTAAACACATCTCCAAGAAAAATTAGGCTAAATGTTATTTCATAATTTTTTCTAACATTTCAGTTGTTATATCTCCAGGCTGCATAAAAAGTCTGACAGACACAAAATTTTACAAATTGTTTCTTTCAGATCCCAACTATGGAATGCATGTAATATCCAACATACAAATCAAATGTCAGAGAAGGTATATTAATGTAGTCATTACAATTTTCTCCGACAGGGTGTATTTTCAGACGTTACGATCCCACGCTCAACCACACTGAATACGCACATGGTGAGCAAGGGACCGTAACGTCTGATGGGGGAAACGGAAGTTCCCCCCAAGATGTTCCCCCCCGTCAATCACAGCAGGGAATCACATTCACCACGCGATTGGCGGAACCGGCGGGACTGGCCCCGATTGCATGGTGAATGCGATTTCCTACCATGATGAAGGGGCCCGTCCCGTCTGGATGGCTACCACGGCCCGGAATCCGTGGTGGGATTCCGGGCCGTGGTCAATTCAGGCTGGTGCTGCGGCCGCATTGGCCGCGGCACCCGCCCATCTCCCCAGAGGACGGGCAGCGAGGGAGCGTGGGGGGGGGGCTGGGCCGTGTGGCCGCATGTTGCGCTGCGCAGCCCTGCCCCCTCCCTGATTCCCCGCTGGGATCGGCCAGCACGTCTATTGGACGTGCCGGTTTGATCCTGGCGGGGGATCAAAGGGTGATTCCATGACGGGGTCAATACAGGCCCCGTCACATCTGAAAATATCCAGAGTCTAAACCTGATCCACTTCACATTGAGAGGACTGAACTCACAAAAAAATCCTTAGGGGTAGTATAAGTGAGGTCTCTTACAGCTCCTGAATGAGTCAGAAAGAAAAGCGTCATTAGACTACGGGAAGGTAGGGCTGTAGGATGAGAGCCCACTGTTGCTGACTTCTGTTAGAAAACAGGGGACAGTTTTGCTAGCAGTCTGTCTCGTTTAGGGCAAACAGAAACCTGATCATTATGGTATTAGGGGGAGTGCAGGGCAGTAGGGGCATTTTTAGATGCAGAGTTGTGCAAAATGGAGGTGGTGTTGATGGAGAGGTAGATGGTTGATGGAGAAGTAGTCAAGTAGAGCAGTTGGTTTGTTGGCTATTTACGGAAAGAGGGCAGAGTTAGGGTGGTGTGTGTGTCATCAGGGTGCTTAGTACCTTAACTCTTAATTTTCTTGCTTTGTGATGTTAAGTTCGTGGTATACTTGTTATTTTGGAAAAGAATGAAAAACTACTAGGGCACCTCAACTATGTCCAAAAAATGTACTTTTCTTTCCAGTCTATCAACCTTCCTCCCATTTTAGCATCTTCTAAAACCTCTACGTAAAAGGTGTTGTATTCTCAGTCTCAACCTATGGGTCGCTGAGGAAAAAAACCCAGAAAGTAAATTAAAACAATTACATAAGTTTAGTCTACCACCATTAAAAAATTGAACAGGTATTGCAAAAATACCCTTGAAGATTATTTTCCATTTTTATGGTAGAAAAATAAAAAAGCTATAATCAGAACGTATAATAACTTTAATTTATGTACCTAACATTCAATAAGGCAATATATGCAAAGGCGAAATACTGTAATATAATTTTAACACAGCATGTTTGACCAAAACACTTCATGAAAAACTTGTACTGGCAGCTCATTTTGTAATTTACAGAATAAACTGAAGATTTTAAGCTTTGAGCATTTCTCCCCTCGTCTTCACATGAAAGTTACACTTAATTTTAAAATTAAGTTACATTTAATTTTATCACTATTTTAAAATGCTTCTAGACAAATAAACTTTTGATTAAAATGCTGTTTTTTTATCTTAGTTACAGACTTTGCAAACTGAGTAAAACAAGTGCCAAATTTTATGTTGTATCTTTCATCCCATGGAAGCACTGTTTCATACAAATGAATTCAACTCTTTATTGCCATTGTACAGATCTTTTGCATTCTTACATAATGCATATACATAGGCCTCATTATTCAGAACAAAGTAATGAGATGCTTAAAAATAGGTTAAAAATAGACATGACAGCAGTCCACTACAGCCTGCTGTGGAATAGTCCTCATCTGCACGCCTGTGCAGGCGCCGCGAGATGTTGGCTTGGGATTACTCCAGGCTGTGTCGGTGGCTAGCCTGGATTGTGACCTTGGAAAACTACCAAGGTCACAGTCCAGGCTACGGCCCAACCAACCAGGCCAAAGTGCGCCATGGTGGGCTATTCCATTTGTTCATGTGGCAGACAAGGCCCGAGTCAGGGGCAGCCATGGCTAGCTGTCATTGGCCAACATGGCTGCCCATCATGGCAGGGGGTGGGACACTGGGCACAGTGCTGGGGAGGGGCTGGCCGGCCGCACGTTCCCATTTCTCCCTGCCCTCCCCGGACCCTGGCTACAGGCACATTTGTTCTGCAGCACGACCCTGTCTAGACAGTGTCTGCCATGGCTTTCCGCCTACCCTGGGCCAGGTTGCCACCATGCCGTGAGCACATTTGTCTTTACCCATAATCCCCAAACTATTACATCTTTCTGCTATGTCCTCTACTCCCAATCTAATTATTGTAGAGTACATAGTCTTCATTGTAAATAAATTTGTGTACTTAAATGTGAAGTATAGGACAACTAGGAACTATTTAATAATTATTTTTATAATTGTATGATAGCACAGTACATGGTGTGTTACCATGTACTGAAACTACGTAGGACACAGGAGACCTATAAGCTCAAAAACACATTGTATTGAAATTTCAGCTGACAAAATACAGCTAGCTATGGGAGGTGCTGTGTAGGATTATATAAGTAACAGAGAGAAAATTAACAAAAAAAACAACAAAACAAGCATTTAGAGGCAGGCTGAGCATGCAGAACAAGCAAGAGATTAGTTTACATGAAGAATAGGCAACTTACATGGCTGTTGAGAAGAGAGCTTCTGTGAGTGGACAGACCATCAGACTTTTGGAGTGTCTCAATCGCCATTTCAATCTGATAATAGATGTCATTAAAAAAAGGGCTCAAGACAAGATAGTAATAAAAAGCTGAAATTTTGATAGGCTGCTTAAAATTCCAAAGGAGTTTAACGCTCGTTCCTGAGACGACTCTAATACGGGCCTGATCTTGAAGTCCTTATGCAGACAAAACTGACAAACTTTCAGAGGCATTTTGTTTGCATAAATACTGCAGGATCATGCTCATAGGAAGTTCAATTCTCTGTTCCTCACCCAGGAAACAAAAAAAGCACACAATTTATTTCTAAATAACAGTTCAAATATTTAAGAATTCTGGACATTCAAAATCCTTAATTAATTTTTTTTTAAATCACAAAGACAAGTTTTTTCTTTTTCACAACACTTCAATAGATTTCCCCCCGAAGGTATAAAAATAACCCACACAATTTGATAAGAAAATTATGAATTAGTGGGTAAATTCTTCTGGTTATACTTTATATTATGGTTCCATTTACAAATGGTTCAAAAAGTGTTAATAAATTATCCATTTAAAAAAAATTAGTTAATAAACTGTTCACAGATTGCTACCTTCCAATAAGGTCAACAGTTTATAATCATGGCATACTTTGTACTGATGTGTTTACTACCATTTACAGAATACTATTCAAGTCTGTAACACACATTGTTTATTAGCTTTTTATAAAATATTTATAAATGCAGCACTAATATCAAGTATCAATATAGTGAGGGGAAAAGATGTGAAGGTGACAGAAGCAAAAAAAATATAGAGTAAGAAAGACTTTTTATGGAGCCCTGTCTTTCCCCTCCTTTTCTTTTTAAAGAGCTCACTAAAAGACCAAATTATGTGATTCAGAGTGCAGTAAAACAACAAGAAATTAATTAGCCATTCAAAATTGAAAAACAAACCTATACTAAATTCAAAGCTAACTAAGTTTAAAGACATTTATGCTTTTCCCCTATGGATAATTTTTAATGAGTCATCCACATTTTTTATTATAACACTGCTGCTAAAGCATTGTAAGTCTATAGTAATTAACAAACTATATTCAAATCAAGACACACTATGCGCTGAAATATATTTTTAAAAGCAGATTTCATTTATTAGACTTTACTAGTACATTTACAAACCTCTCCCTTGTTATAGGTTAACAAAACAGTTATATTTTTTGTGAAGTTTTATATCTTTGTCTTAATGATTAAAACTACATTTCCCATTCTGACTAATTCATTCTTTGTTTTTCAGTAAAGTTGCTTAAATAATATTTTATTACTATGTTAATAGTATAATTTGACAAGGCAAAAAAATAGCAAAAACTTATAAACGTGTTTTTCCTTATTTCCTTCTTGTTTACTGTAGAAGATATTACCACATGCTGAAATAATTCAAGTATAAATAAAATCTAAAATGAATCTTGTCCAAAAAAAGAAAAAGAGCTGGCACCCTTCAAAAGAACCATACAATTATGCTGGTAGAGAATGAACAAAACACTACTGAAGAATGACCCAAGATGGAACAGCTCTCACAGCTTCAACCTGACATTGTTTGTAGAATATGATTTTGCCATACTAAACAGGGAACGTGAACTCCTTGATCACACTGTAGATCCTGCTATCATTCATTAGAGTTCCACTGTACTCTAGCCTGCCCTTGTTCCTCACTTCTGTTCCTCACCTCCTCGATACTGCCTGGGTATAAGGAAAGCATAGAGAGGTTCTGCTTGCTCTTTGTTTTTATGTCCGACACCATTGTAACCCTATGCAGGTGGAAGGAACAAATATCCTGCTCAGAACTTGCAGCCTTAAATGGAGCATGCTCTGTACAAGTGCATTCTTCAGAAAATTTAATATACTGTTATGCACCATGAGCCTTAGGTGAAGAACGGGATACAAACATAAATAAATCAATAAACAAAAGCTTCGTCCCCTGGTGGGGTCCCGCAGGGTTCTATTCTGTCCCGTCCTGTTTAACATGTATATGAAGCAGCTCAGGGAGACCGCACGCAACTGGGAGGGTCCGCTGTCATCGATATGCAGATGATACCCAGCTGTATTTGTCATTTTCATGCGACCCAGGCCCTGCTGTCTCGTTGCTGTCCTGGTGCTTGGCCACTGTGGGGGATTAGATGAGGTCGAGCTGATTGAAGCTCAATCCTGATAAGGCAGAGGTGATGTTAGTTGGCGGGATCAGTGATCTGGGCAAGGTGATCTCCACCGTTATTGGGGGTGTCCGTCATCCTTTGGTTCCATTTGTGCAGAGCCTGGGAGTGTTCCTGGATTTGCAGTTACGCCTGGACTCTCAGGTGTTGGCTGTGGCCAGGGGTGCCTTCCACCAATTACATTTGGTGAAAAGGCTCCACCCATATGCTCGGACTCCAATCCTGCCACTATCATCCATGTGTTTGTCACTTTGAGGCTAGACTATTACAACGTGTTCTATGTGGGGCTGCCCACAATGACGGTCTGGAAACTGCAGCTAGTGCAGAATGCGATGGCCCACCTCCTCACTGGGACGGGCCACAGGGCGTACGTAACACTTGTGCTCTGAGAACTACACTGTCTGTCTATTTGTCTTCTGGGCCCAATTCAAAGTGCTGGTGTTGACCTTTAAAGCCCTTCGCAGTCTAGACCCTATTTATCTGTGTGATCGCCTCACACCCTGGGCCCCTGCAGTTGTCTGGGGGCATCCACCTGGAAGTCCCATATCATTGCAGAGTTTGGACGGACAGGAGGGCATTCTCGGTGGCTGCGCCATTGCTTAGGAACTGTCCTGCCGTTGGAGGTTCGCCTCAGCCCGAACCTTCTCACCTTATGACGAAATTGTAAAACCTGGCTCTTCCATCAGGGTTTGGCGGGTGAGGAGGGGAGGATGGTATGGGGTTGCTTGGTTAGGTTGAGGGTTATGCTTTTATACATTTGGGGTTTGTTATTTTTTATACACACAATTAGAGTTTTATACCATTAAAGTTTTAATATTGTTTTATATTGTTTCTATTTTATGCTTTATTTATATATTTTATATATTGTGACTCTTTTTTGTAAAATTATAAGCTGTCCCAAGTTGCCCATGGTGAGAGGAGCAGTGAATGAATGAATATTTCTCTCCCTAAAGAGGTGCATGCTCCAAAGGAAAAATTGTAAAAACAGTTAGCACATCAACATGTGCAACATCTTTTCAGGTCATGGTGACTCGTGTGTGATGCAAAAATTCAATAACTCAGCTCCAGTTTTTACTGTTTTGTTTCCCTATCATCAGAAACCCTTGTTTCCCCAGGGAATTAAAATTATCTATTGTCCAAGGAGCTGAAAATTGCTTAAAGTGATTTACAAAGTGCCCCTTTTCCTCCGCAGCATGTATTGAACCATTAATTTGCATGCAAGCGGCTAGAGTCGGCTCTAATTTGCATGCAAGCACTAATAGCCTTGCATGCAAATTAACAGTACATGCTGGGGTGGAAAAGGGGAACTTTGTAAGCAATTTTCAGGTCCCTGGACAATAGAGAATTTGTTTCCCTGGGGAAACAAGGGTTCCTGACAATAGGAAAACAAAACAATAAAAACTGGAGCTGAATTGTTGGGTCACTCACACGTCACCATGACCTGAAAAGATGTTGTGTATGCTGCCCTCAACCTGATAACATTGTTTCCATAACTTGTCCATTCACCTCTTTAGGATGATGAAACTTGACTTCCAGTCAAGCTCCCCATAGCATATTCCCTAAACGTGAGTTTAATTGAAGTGTTTCTGAGTTCTGATTTTGAAGTACCTGGAAATTGTTTTAAGTACATGTTGAGTACCTAGTCAAATTACTGGGAACTTGATCTGAGTACTTGGATTACCTATTTGAAGCTGCCCTAATTTAAGTACAGATCTGTAATTAAATCTGGTAACTTTTAGAAAATGAAACAAAGAAAACACTGAATTTTCATCTAAAGCACCACTCCTACTGGTTACCACAATGTGATTACCATCACCAATCTGCAGATGCTGCTATACCAAACCTCTTCACACGATGTATTGGCTCCAGTGAAGGTCCACTGTGAGGGTAAGGAAGTTGCATGTAGCTTTTATTTTGTGTGGCCAATAAAACCTGTATCATCCATGATCTGTATGAGGCCGCTGACCTCATACAGATTATGGAAACCTGGCTGGATGAAGTATCTGGGTCAGTATTGTCCCAGATGATGCCAGCCGGATACTCTGTACATCATCAGTCTTGACTTGGAGGTTGGGGAGGGTGGGCAGAGGAGAGGAGTGGCTATGATCTGTAAATATGGTTTGGCCTCTCGGAGTTTATCTGGTGCATAACTTGTCTGATATAAAGTGTGTCCACCTAGTGATGGATTTGGCTGGGGATACACTGGGAATCTTCTTGCTGTACCACCCACCTACTGCACAGCAGATTCCCTGACTGCTCTAGCCAAGCTGGTCTCAGAGGTGGTGTTGAAGTCACCCAGACTTATTGTCTTGGGTGATTTCAACATACACGCCAAGGCTAGCCTTTCAGGGGCAAATCAGGAGTTCATAGCTGTCATGACAACCATGGGTCGAACCCAGATAATATCTCGGCCAACGCATGAGGCGGTGCACATGTTGGATTTGATGTTCTGCACCAGCCTGGATACAGGGATTCTGATTATTGGGGGTGTTGCTACAACGCCATTGTCATGGTCAGATCATTACTTTTGGAAGGCCCAGATCTCAGCCTTCCTATGCTCTTGTTGGGGTGGTGGACCAGCTAGGTTGGTCCACCCCCGGAGGGTAATGGATCCGATTGGTTTCCAGAACTCTCTGGGGGGATTTACCTACTGATTATAGCGGCTACTCTGTTGATGACCTGGCTGCTTTGTGGAATTACATTTTGACCATGACAATCAATATGGTTACACCCAGGTGTCCACTCCCACCACTGCGGCAGCACAGGTCCCCCTGGTTTACAGAGGACCTGAGGCGGCTGAAGCAGGAGGGTAGGCTGATAGAGCGCAAGTGGCGCTCGACTTACACAGAAGCCAACAGATTCAGGCATATATTAAAGAAGTATGCCATGGTTGTGATGGCAGTGAAGAAAGTTTTCTTCTCCACTATTATAGAATCTGCAAAGTCTCATCCAGTGGAGCTGTTCCAGGTGGTGAGGAGCCTGGTTAATTCAGTCTGCCTCTGTCCAGAAATGGAGTCATCTAATGCCTGCTGTGACATTTTAAATTTACTTTGCAGACAAAATCGCTCGTATTCACCACAACTTGGGTGCTGCCACTATATGCAGAATCAGAGATTGGGGTTATGGAAGCTCAGTCTTGTCCTGTTTTTCTGGATCAGTTTCAATCGATATCAACCGCAAATGCAGGGAATGTACTGGCAGCAGTGCGGGTGACCAGTTGTGAATTAGATCCTTGTTCGTCTTTGCTGGTCAAAGCCAGGGGCCGTTGCGGCTCAAAGTTGGGGCCGTTGCTGGCTGGGGTTGTCAACGCTTCAGTCAGCTATCGGTCCTTCTCTAACCTTTCCTTTTTAGGGAAAGTTATTGAATGGGTGGTTGCCCAGCAGCTCCAGGCTCATCTCAATATTATAGGATTCCTGGACCCGTTTCAGTCAGGGTTTCATGCTGGGTATAGCACGGTATAGCACGTAGACTGCACTTGTGGCCTTGGTCGATTACCTGCACCTAGAGATTGACAAGGGGAGTTCCATCCTGTTGATCCTGTAAGATATTTTGGCGGCCTTTGACACAGTTGATCATGAGTTGTTGTTGACATGTTGATCTGGCGGGGGTACATGGGGCCGCTCGAGTGGTTCCGTTCCTTCCTATCAGGGAGGTCCCAGAGGGTGGTGATGTGCAATTGCTCAGTCTCCTCTCAGGACCTTCCCTGTGGCATCTCACAGCGTTCTCTACTTCTCTTGTTCAATGTGTATATGAGGCCTCTGGGCAAGGTCATTTGGAAGTTTGAGGAGAAATGCCATCAGCATAGTGATGACACTCCGCTCTACCTCTCTTTTTAATTCGACCCAGGCTCTGCATTCACGGTGCTTACCCGACACCTGGCCTCTGTTGGGGACTGGATGAGGGTGAGCAAATTGAGGTTGAATCCAGACAAGGTTGAGGTGATGACGGTTGGCCGGCCTTGTATCCTGGAGGGAATTGGGACTCCTGTTTTTGATGGAGTCTGGTCACTTCTGCTCAGTCCGGTTCACAGCCTTCGAGTGTGTCTGGAACCCCTGCTGCACCTGGATTGTCAAGGTTGCAGTGGTGGCCAGGCGTGCTTTTCTCCAGCTTTATCTGATGAGGTGGCCAGGGCCTTTTCTTTTGGATTCGGATCTGGCCACTGTCACCCATGCTTTCATCACCTCGAGGCTAGATTACTGCAATGCACTTCACATGGGACTGCCCTTGATGACTGTTCAAAAAATGCAGCAGCTTGCCTTCTTTCAGGGGCGGGATGCCGGGAGCACATTACACTGGTGCTCCTAAGTATGCACTAGCGTCCTATACTTTTCTGGACACATTTTGACCTTTAAAGCCCTAAATGGTTTGGGCCCCACCTCTCCTTCCATGTCCCACTGCAGCCCCAGCGATCGGGTGGGAGTGCTTTCCTGTGGGTACTATCTGTTAGTCTTATTTGTACGACACGGGCTTGCAGGGAGACATTCTTGGTTACAGCCCCACTGCTGTGGAACTCCCTTCCGCTGGAGGTTCATTTGAGCCCAAGTCTAAGTGTCTTCCAGAGGTGGTGTAATAATTTTGTATTTGAAAAGGCATTTGGTGGGCAGGGATTGGGGGGGAGGGGGGGAGTTGGGGTAGGAGTAGGGGTGTGAGGGAGGGTGGATGTGGGGAAGTGGTATTGGGTGGGTGTTGAGGGCTTGGGGGTTATGCTTGTATTTTAATGTTTTTTACATGTATTTTATATGTTTTATATTGTAGGCCATCCTGAGCCTTTTTGAGGGAAGGGCGGGATAAAAAGATAAATAAAAATAAATAAAAACAGGTCCTCATAACAACTATGTGTAATCCCCAGAGTAGGAGCGGAGGTGGCAGGATAAAATCACCCCTCATGAGTTTGGATAACTAGTCAGTAGTAGAGGTGTGGGAAACGGAGGTGGCAAGAGATAAGAGCTGGTGGGGAAGTGATTTAAGTTCTTACTTTAAACAGGAGACAGAGGCTCCCCTCCTATCTGCACTCCTCCTCCCTTTCTCTATTCTGACCATGAAGGAAAAGTGGCAATGGCTGGATGACAGCAGCAGAGAACGTGTATATCCAATAGGTCCATGCTGCCTTCTCTCCTGTAGGGCTTCCTCAGTGCAATACATGGATTCAGAACTGTTATGTTTCTTACGTGTAACAATTTTTCAAGTTGTGTCCTCTCACCAAGTCTCACTATAGGTATTTGACCTATAGTAAGACTTATTGAAAAGATAATGAAGAAAGGTCATTTCCTTAAATCAGTTTAACTTTAACCTTGTTCACCTGGTTTGAACAGGTACAAGTTGCAGTGGGGAGAAACACATAGGGTGGAAACAGACATGTACCTAAACTCTGCTTTAACACTGCTTTAACATTTCTTATGGATGTTGCAGGGCTGCATAGGGTGACTGACAATACAGTCTTGCAACATGCATAAGAAATATTAAACTGGTGTTAAAGTGGAGTTAAGGTGCATGTCTGTTTTTATACTTAGTTACCATAACTTGTCCTGGCGTGACAACTCACAACTCCTTCAGTCTAGGGATTTCTGTGAAAGTATTTCCTTTACTCAGGACCCTCTCTCTCTTATTTCACTTTTGCATAAGGATCAAACATTTCATCAAAATAACCAATCTATTTAGATGAGTCTCTTGAGCTTATTGATTAATCTGCCTTTCAGTGGTTTCCGCTATCATCTCATAGCTGAGTGGTCAGCACAAAAGTAACAATTCTTTTAAAGTAACAAAAGGAAGTGTTGCCAAATGCCAATAGGTGGAATTGGGCAGGCAGTCTGGCCTGGGACCACATTCCTGAAAGTGCTAAAGGGCAGCAGCGATCACTTGAAGGGGAACAGTCTAGCAAACTGCTGCTTTTAAACAGGAATAAGGATTATTTTAAGGGAGATTTCCCTGAGATTCCTCACAACAGACGAAGTAGCAGCAGTAAAATCTTTTACAGATCATCCATTTTACAGGTTGCATTAGGCAAAGCAACCTCAGAATTACTTCCAAATGTAACAGTAACCTGGAAAGAAAATTATTATATTTTAAGAGTGGTGGGTCAAGAGTTTTGCAAAGTACACCTTAAGTGAAATACAAATTATAAATATATATTCTAAAGTATTCAATGGTAATTTAGAGGTGCGTAATTTAGTTTTTAAGACTTTTTTGTACTACTTAAAATCTTTTCCTTAAAACTAATCAATTCCACTAAAAAAAGAGCATAGCATCATACTCCAGAATTCAATGCTTCTGGTTTCAATGCTTGGTGTAAATGCACATCTCTGGTATTTTGAAGCACACACAAAGTGTGTACAGTGAGGAATGCAAATCCAACCATGGTGCTAATATATACTGTGTGAGTCCAGATAATATAATATGAATGGGCGAGCATCCAGAAATGTTAGTAGTTGGATACGTATTCAGAATGTTCCGATTTTTATCAAAACCTTTAAAACGACACCCCTACAAAGGCCAACACTTCCCACCTTACCTTAAACTTTCTTCTAGGGTGAGGCAGGTAGAATTCTATTCCCTTCTGAAAGATGACAAGCTGCCAAATTCTTCTGAATTCTCCCTGAAGCCATTCTTGTGTAACCAAGGTATCGTGCCCCCTCTTCCCTTCCCTGCCTTGGAAAAAGCAATGTGAATCCTCCTATGGGTTCCACTTACTGCTCTGTCACGCTCTATGGCTAAGAGTACACTGAGGTCAAAAAACACTAATCTTCATACTCTTGCAGGGACTTGTAGATTCAAACAGTATATGCCACATTACCAAAGTAAGATGGAGAAAATTATCTCATACCTTTTCAGATCAATAGGGGGACTCAGGAACAAGGCACTAACTTAAGAATGTAAAAAAGATATATTCAGTTCCACATCTAAGACATTTTGAAATAAGATGGGAGCAGGATAGGCAAATTTTATCTCATCTGGAGCAATTTGCCCATTTTTAATGATTACTGCTGTAGCAAAAATTCTGCTGCCAGTTACCCAAAGAGGTTTAAAAAAGAAATCACCTCTGAGTTGTTCAATGATCTGGATAAAAACAAACATATTCCAAACTATTCACCCAACACAATCACCTAAAATTTAAACTAAAATATAATACTGTAAGTTTTTCAATTTTCTATAAAGATGTTGTAAATAGCTAATTACATTTGGTTAGCATTCTTGCCTGCCATTTCCCTTGCCTCTGTCCTCATATCTCAGACAGATACTGATTTTGTTTTATTTAAAAGTGTAAGTTGTTTGGGACAAAGACAAAAAGCTAACCCTTCTTTATAGATGAAGAGTGCTTAGCATTTTGTGATTGATCCTGAAAGTACTAATCAATATGTATGGAGGTTCAGAAGTATGTTTGCTTTGTTTTCATATGCTCTCTTATAATAACAACAATAATAACAATAATAATTTATTATTATTATTATTATTATTATTTGACAAAGTCATAGGTCATTGTTCAAACAATAACAATAAACATACAACAAAACAAACATAAAACATAAAGTAAATTGTTACATATATAAAAAAATAAAATTAAAATTTCCATGATCCTTACAGTCCTCATAAATTCATAGGAAGCTTAGAGTTCAAAAATAAAAGCCTCCGATTGAAAGCTAAAAGCAAAAATTTAGCAACAGCCTGGGTTATATCAGGGGACACGTCTCTTAAAGCAATCTCCAAAAGGCAGGAGTCTGTTCTGCCAGAAAGCTTGTCCAAGAAAAAGGAAAAAAGTTCCGTACGAAGAGAATCATATAAATGGCAAGCAAATAAAATATGTTGAGAGGACTCGGTAGTTAAGCTATCATATGGGCAGAGGCAATTTCCATAAGATATGCCAGTAAATCGTCCCTCAAGCACTCTTGAGGGCAGGGCGTTTATGCAAGCACAGAGAAAAAGATACTTCTCTCTAGATGTAAGCGAGGTAGTCAGATATTTGGCCATCTCCCCCTGCTCTGGTACCCACAATAAATAACCAGCCATATGAGGGGAAGGTCTTACTTTTGTTGTATCCTCCTGCCTTTGAATATCGTTAATTCTTAAAGAATTTCTATCCTGGCCGCTCATATCTTTTTTGACAAGATACACAGATGAGAACCCCAAACCCAACAAATAGTTTTCTATCATCTTGCCCATTTGCTTTTGTGAGAGTCTTCCTGCATAAATTTAGCAAGACCTGTGTTATTTGATTTTATTAACCTAAGCCAGAGCTTAACCGCAAACTCCCAAGCTACAGTTGACCAGCTCTTTAATCCAAGTTCCAGTCTAATAGCAGCCACAGGCGTGCCCGCTGGAGTTCTCAATAATCGTTGTAAAAAATATGACTGCAAGACATTCATGTTCGATGTAATAAGCCGGGCCTAAAGCTCTGCCCCGTAAAGAAAGCTGGTCTTCACCTTAGACTCAAACCCCCTGACAACTAGATCAATCTTCCTCCTTCCCAGACCCACAAATTGTCTCAGGATTGTTAAAATAATATGCTCTCTTATTTTAACACAGTAACAATAAAACATAAGAAATGTTATGACAATGGAAACAGAGCAGATAGAGAACAGCTGTCCCCTTGTGTTGTCTTTTATATGTCAGCTCATTGATAGCTGACAAGTCCAGAACTCATTAAAAGCAACAGGACTGAACACAGTCTACCTCTCAAGGGCAACAAGAGACTAAAAGACATCATAGCATCACCCAGGACAGCATAGGAAGACCTTTGCTCCATTTGTATACCAGAACCAAATAAATGTTCTATTCACAAACAAGGTCCTCTGCCCCCAAATCGGGGGGGGGCGGGGGAGAGTTTGCCACACCCCCGTTCTTCCCCGAGGAGGAAATGGGCGGGGAGAAGTTTTGGGGGCTGAGGGAACTCCGTGCGGAGCGCCCGGGCACCGCTGATTGGTGGCCCAGGTATCAGGTGGCTGTGTACAGGCCACCTGATTGGTCAGTGCGGGGCAGCCTCCCCCCACCCCCGTTGCTGGGGGGGGGGGGAAACCAACTGCCGCCCGTGCGTTTTTTCCCCACCATTTGCCTCGATCCTCGGAGCAAGCTGCACCCACCCACCCATCCCTCTAAGACTGCGGGTTTAACCGGTTGCCACAAGGGGGCAAAGAAGGAATTTTGGAGGGTACCTCAGCATTATGGGGTCCCCTTTTGTTTTGCCCTCTTCGCAGTGTTAGAATAATTTAGATTAACAATTAATATCAATTCGATTTGATTCGAAACGAATAAATTGTAACTGGCAAACAAATTAAAATAGTCTAAGGAAGTAATTAAGTCAATTGGCACAAATTTTCAGACTAAATCTCTGATTTGGCATTTGGTAATGCATTTGAAATGATATACAATTATGTCGCACTCTTGCGGGGGTCCAGTATGGTTAATAGGGTTTCTTGGTTAGGTAGTGCAGAATAGATGAAAGAGTCATCTCCATAAGAGATGGGGTGTGTGTGTGAGACTTGCTGATAAGCAGTGCATGGCTACAGCATGATCATTCCCCTGGGAGGACTGTCAGGAAGGGGTAAGGACAAGCATGGCCCTCAATCTGAATGACATCACCATCCTTACTCATGCCCGAATGGGCAAGTTTCCCCTTTGGCCTTGGCCAGGGAGCTGTTTGAAGGGGATGTTCTTAGAGGTTGATTTTGTGCTGGCATTGGAAGGCATATCCAAACCAGACACCTGTGTTTCATAACGTTGAAGTTTAAGGTACAAAATACTAGACCCTTGATTGCTTAGTAGCAATCCCACCAACTTCTCTGATTTGTTTAATAAAGAGTGCGGCCCATTTAAATCCATATAAGTCTCCGTGTCTCATTTCTCGGGGGGGGGGGGGGGCCTCGGCAATTGTACCTACCTGGTGTTGTACAAAATGAACCCACTGAAGTCACACTATTATTTAATATGATCATACCATTCAAATGACTGAAATTTTTTGTATACTCAAATCACTCTCAAGATGCGGTATGATTCACTTGAAGCAGTGTGCCTTTCATACCTTCCTCTTCTATTCATCTAACAAGTGTGCAAGCATCCCCAAAACTTAAATAAAGCTCTTTTTATAGTGCTGCAAGATCAATCCCTTTGGAAAGGCTGAGTAGGATAATCTATTGTTGTAGTGAAAAATCATCATATACATTAGTATTTGCTATCAAAAAACTACAGTAGATACTAGAACACTCTGGAAACATGCTTTTTGTTTGGCATAACCTAACATGTGGATAATGCTCTACTGTTGCATAAAACATGACATAAAAGCATACTTAGAATAAGGAAAGTGTGCAGAGAGGTCCAAGTTAAGCGGTTTCTATTATGTATAAATTGTGTTAAACTTTGATATCAAAGTAGAAATAATTTTAACTCACCGACAAACCTAGCTAATGAAGTATAGGCAGAACTGTCTGGACTTCATATTATTTGGGACAGTGTGTTGATTTGCTACTCTCTTCTACTGAACATACTTAGTTCTCAGCAACCCCACCCAACAAACACTCATCCTAAAGCTAGGATGGAACATGCACCCTTCTTCAAGGTCTTGAGTGATTCCATTCATTTCTGTTTGGAAGGTCCCAGAGGGTGGTGATGGGTGGATGCCCCACATCCTCTCACGATCTTCCCTGTGAGGTTCCACACGGTTTCATCTTGTCTTTTCTTCTATTCCATATTTATCTGAGGCTGCTGGGTGAGATCTTATTGAGGTTTAGAGTGAGACGTCATCAATGCTCAAGCTCTCTCTCTTTTTCATCTGACCCAAGTCCTGCAGTCTTGGTGCTTACCCAGTTCCTGGCTGCCACTGGGAACTGGATGTAGGCAAGACAATTGAAGATGAATCCAAACAAGAATGAAATGATGATGGTTGGCTGGCCCTGTGACCCGGGGCATAGGTATACCTGTCATTGATGTTATCCAGCCTCATTTGGTCACTCAGGTTCACAGCCTTGGGATGCTTCTGGACCCATTGTTGCACCTGGAACATCAGGTTGCTGCAGTAGCCAGTGTGGTAACAGACCCCCATAAAAAGTCGTTCTGAGATTAGCTCAACAGAGAACAAAACTCATTACACATCTGTTCTAACTGTAACTCAGAAGCCAGCCAGTTTCTAACAAGCTGAAAGAAATCGGCTACATTCAAGGCAATTCTGATAATGAGCTGAAACTTTACCTAATTCAGCTCTTTCTTCAACACCACAGCTGGCTCTAGCCTTCTGAGGAGACTTGTATCTTGAAGGATGGATAGCTTAAACAAAGTTACATTTGTGAAAACAATGTTCTATATAAGCAATATGTTCTGTGTCCAACACTGAAATGACAAGTCCTATAAACATTTTTATGTAATCTCTTCTCATCATATTAATTATGTATTTCATTACCATATTCATCAGCTCTGTAATTATGTATTTTTATGCATCCTCGCTTGTAGATAAAAATAACCATCTGAAAACTCCTCCCTTGTAACCTACCCCCACCCTCTTTATTATTATTATTATTAACAAACATTTATATAGCGCCAGCAGTGTACCTGGCACTTTACAAAGTAATAAAATAGACACGGTCCCTGCCCCTAGGGCTTACAATCTGAGAGACAGGAGCTGGGGGAGAGACTTAGGAAGGGGAACAGAGGGAGAGACAAGGGGTCTAACATTCATGAAGATGCGAGGTCTCAAGTGCACGTACTTGGCTTGGTTACGATGAGAATGACAGCAGGCAGGTCCATGTTGCAAGGATAAGGGTAAACCGATCGTAGGTATAGGAATAGTGGCTCAGCAGGATAAAGAGTCAGACAGAGCAGAGCGAAAGAGGTGAGTTTTAAGGAGAGATTTGAAGGTATGAAGGGAGGGGGCAAGGCGGATGTGGACAGGGAGGGAGTTCCAGGCATGGGGGGCAGCAAGTGAGAAGGGACGAAGGCGCTTAGGGGAGCAGGGAAGGCGTGGAAGGGTGAGAGAAGGGACAGAGGAGGAGCGAAGTGCACGGGCTGGAGTATGGAGGGCGATAAGTGCAGAGAGGTAGGGGGGAGCAAGGTTGTGAAGAGCTTTATAGGTGAAGACTAGGAGCTTGTGCAGGATTCGTTCAGGAAGGGGAAGCCAGTGAAGCGAAGAGAGGAGGGGCTGCACATGGTCGAAGCGACTGGCGAGGTAGATGACCCTGGCAGCAGAGTTTTGGACAGAGATGAGGGGAGAAAGGTGAGACCGGGGAAGGCCAGTGAGAAGGAGGTTACAGTAATCGAGGCGAGAGATGACCAGAGCATGAACAAGAGTTTTGGCAGACGAGACAGAGAGAAAAGGACGAATCTTAGCAATGTTATGGAGGGAGAAGCGACAGGATTTAGCAACAGAGTCAATGTAGGGTTTAAAAGAAAGGGGTGAGTCAAAGATGAAGCCTAAGCTACGGGCTTGGGGGACAGGCAGGATGGTGACTCCATCAATAGTTATTGACTCTTCTTGTGGGCACTAGACTTGGTCTTTAGCAACATAACTTCCAGTCTTGTCTCTAAATAAACGTTCTTACTGGCATTACCTCAAGCCTCTCATCTGGTTCCTGGGCAAGGGAGAAAGAGCTTGTCCAGGCCGAAGAGCCCTCCAACAGCCAGGAGTATTTTCCACCAACTCCATATGGTGAGAAGGCAGTGAGTGACCCATTCTCAGCTTTTGACTTGGCAACTGTTGTCCATGCCTTCATAACATCGAGGCTCGACTACTGCAGTGCACTCTATGTGAGGCTGCCCTTGATGGCTGTTCAGAAGCTGCAACTGGTGCAGAATACAGCAGCCTACTTTCTTTCAGTGATAGGTTGTCAGGAGCAAGTGTTCTAGTCTCTCTGCTGGCTCCCAATAGCTTCCGGGGCACAATTCAAGGTGCTGGTTTTGACCTATAAAGCCCTACACAGCCTGGCCCCTCAAATCTGAAAAACTATCTCCTCCCTCATGTTCCATAGTGGCATATTAGGTCAGCCATAAGTGCCCTCTTGCATGTACCATCTGCCTGTCAAGTTCACACAGCAAGAGTATAGAGAGAAGTGTTCTTGGCAAGAACCTTGGGCTTGAATCCGTGGTCCTGGGGCCCATGGCACAGCACCTCCACACCACTGAGACACTCTTGGTGTTCTTGGTAGCGCTACTCCACAATTATGGACACCCCCTACCCCCCGGGGAGGTTTGTTTAAGCCTAAGCATGCTCATCTTCCAGAGGCAAGACTTTTATTTGGCTGGGCATTTGGCAATCAGGGGGATAGTTTGAGGAGGTTTGAGATAAGAGATTTTAACTGATTTTATTTATGTCTCTATGATTTTATGTAACCCACCCTGAGCCCTTCAGATAGGGTGGGAGAATAAATTTAAATAAACAAAAGAACTGTAAACAACTTTCCCAGATTGATCCAAGCACCTGGAGACCAAAAGGAAAATTACAGTCAGCCTCTCCACTTAGCTTGGCCCATCTGTGTAACAGCCTTGGTTGCAACA
Source organism: Sphenodon punctatus (assembly GCA_003113815.1). Classification (NCBI taxonomy): domain Eukaryota; kingdom Metazoa; phylum Chordata; class Lepidosauria; order Sphenodontia; family Sphenodontidae; genus Sphenodon; species Sphenodon punctatus. Next base: position 2,307,954 of record QEPC01009294.1, read on the forward strand.
ACTTTGGTCTGATTATACTGAAGATCTGGCCCTGGTGAAGCTAGAACCTAGGACCATGGGGCTTCTAGGCGCAGCCCATTTCCCTCCAACCACAGTGGCCAATGCCAGCAAAGCACAGTAGACCTGCCAATACCCTGTGGGACCCAGGAGGGCCTACTGTGATTGGCCACAGGATATTAGCACGGGGTTGGACCAAGAAGCCTATACAAGCTTCTAGGTTAGAGTTCAGTGCCAGTTCTGAGCTTCAGATTGGGCAAGTCACTCAGCTTGCCAGAACTCGTGCTATGCCTTGCCTCACTACTAAATGACTTGTCTTGCTCCTCCTCGCCTCCGTTGGATGGATTATCCAAATACTGACCACAGTTTCAGACTTGACCATGTTTTTGTACTGTGCTGCTGATGCTGATGCACCTTGGATGAAAGCCTGGAACTGGGGCCCCGCCCATCGCTCCAGCACTCCCCTGCTCTCACCAGGAATGCAGAGCTGGGACACTGACAACTAATTTTTTTAAAATTAAAATTATCTATTCTAAATAATTAAGGAAAAGCAATGTATTACACCTAGACAGACTCATTAAGCATGTGATGTAGGCAGGCAATGCCAAAGGTGAAAATGTAACGAGTAACGAATTCTTATAAACTTTCCTCATGTGTTCTACATTACCTAAGAGATTCATGCTAGAAAAATTTTGGAAATGCAAAAGCCATAATATTTTCTAGTTAGAAACGTCACAAAATTCATGTTGTAGCTTTAAAGCACATTTGACCATGCCCAACTGGGTAATATTTTTATACGCTCCTTTTTATTACCCATGACAGATCTAGGTACTAAATTTCATGGGCAAATAAATTTTGTAAACATTTATGTTTTGTAAAAACATGTTGCAAAAGTCAATATGAACAGGCATGTTTTCATGATGTGAAATGTAAACATTCCCAATATCACAGCATACTAGTATGCAAGATCCCAAAAAGTGACACTGACAAAAATAAAAAAGTGAAACTACTAGTGACTAGTCTATTTTGTTTGTCCAAACCAAAATTTTAAAAATGCAACCACACCTAATATAGCTGATATAAAAGTTAGAAATTAGTACATCTTTAATATCTAACACAGAATTAGTAGCATAGGCATGTGAAACCCTGAGCAGCAAAACCGAAACCTAATAAAAGTCAATTATAGCCAAAAAACAACCACCACAAAATAGTCTAATTACTACCAAAATGTGATTCTTTAGTGGGAGTGAATGACAGAAAAACAAATAAAACTGCTTAAAGCAAGAAGTAAAACAGACGTAGATACCTACATGATAAAAGTGGCAGAAGTTACAATGAGCGTGTCTATAAGCAAAGTTTCAATCATTTCTAATTTGCATGTCTCCATACAAAAAAATATAAGAGCTTACTGAAAAGACATGAAAAACTTTGCTACATAGTTATCACAATGGCAAGGATCTTTGATGCAAAAAGGAATTATTTAGGTAAGTACAGAAAAATGTTATGATAGTACAGATAGGATGATGGTCACAAGTGAAATGAGTTTAGCTATGTGCACAAAACTATGCTCTCTTCTCAAATTAAAAAAATACACTTCTATACTGCTCAAATTTATCTGTGTTATTCACCCCTTCCAACGAAAGTTAAAGGTAGGTTGATGTTAAAGTAAAATGTAAATTGAAATTAAACTCTTTTGTGTGTCAATCTGAACTCATATCTGCAAGGGGAAATGGTAACAAAAATTTAAAAACACTCTGCAAATACTTTTAAAACATTTTTGTGCAGAAATGAATTTGTGATTTTATTTCTCTAACAGAAATACAAATGCAACATATCTGAAAAAATACAGAGTATTATGAAGAAACACTATTTTAATACTAAATGTGGCAACTTTACAAATCCAAGTTAATAATACTTGCTTCTCTGTACTCCCACAGGAAATATACTACAATATAAATAGGAACAAGCTGTCTCCCCTATCTAGAAGAAAACAGGGGAAATCTTGATTTCATTTAAGTCAATGGCAAAACGTCAGCTAGCCTGAATCACACCAGAATATAAATACATCATCTTTGGATGCAAGAGCCGGGACTGTGATATTTACCCTCACAAACAAGTTTTGTTTTAGCAAGCAAAACATGTATGTTCATAGTCATCCTTGATAAAAAAACAAATATACTGAAAAAATATAGAAGCTAAGAAGTCTAAAATTGGGACTTTTTTTTTTTTTTAAACAGTATCCAATGAAGGTATATCGTATTTCAAAAATAACTTTGTGTGTGCATACACTCTTTGTAGAACTCAAAGAATATTACACTATAATTATTTTTAAACAGTGATACAACTTCTGTAATTTTGGAAAATGTTCTCTTTTGATTCTTAAAAAGGCAAAATTTAACATGGGATTTCCATAACAGAAAAAAAAAAATCACAATTCATTGTTAAGTACATGTACTTTTTCCATGTCTTTGCATATTTTTCCATTATGGTTACTTTTAGCTGTCAAACGTATTTAGCTATTTGTGTTTAATCAACCCCAATGTCATTCAGGCTTGAGGCCTGACTTGTGCCTTAAATATTTTGGGCTGGCACCCTTTCAACATTAAACGAACTCAGCATCTCAAATGTGTGCTGATGGAAAGCTGGTATTGTTAGATTTATTTTAAAACCAGCTTGAGGTGTCTCAACATTACATCTCAATTTTTATGCTATCACATATCAAAGCTATTTAATCGTGCTTCCTCTCTGAGTTATATTTTAAGGCAACCCCAGAAATCTGGCCAGTTTTTCAGATTGTTCTTTCTACTCTGTCTTACATGCTTTTGCTTCCTTTCATTTCTAACCACTACAACCATGCTGGCATAGTGTCACGGAGCAGCAAAAAGTATATAAGTACTACTCAGAAAAGATGCAATAAATGCACATAGAAATCCATTTTTTTTCTTGGAATTAGGAATATGGAAACTCTTACAGAGAAAGATCACACATGTCTTCCCATCTGCCTATCTAGGTTTTCATAAGGTTGTTAATTACCTGTAGTAAATGAACACCTCACACATATATGAGAAGGAACCTAGTACAAATGAACTTCTGGTTTCTGCTTACCCTTCTAGACACTAGCATGACACTTTTATCACCAGCAGCAGTTAACAAAACACAGCCACATCAACAACAAACGTTATTTTAATAGAACAGTTCAGAACGGGTAGTGACTATGTTTTGCGACAAAACAAAATATATTTTAAAAACTGATTAAAAATGCATCCAGACCATGTATTGATATGGTTTGCAATATTAACTGTAAATTTCAGAAACATTCCTAGTGTTGTAATGTTTGTATTTCATAAATCAACACAACCAAACTTAAGGAATCAATCACCAAAGATTCAATCACATCTAACTTTACACAGTGAAGTTCAATGACTTCAGTGGGATTACTCGCATACATAAAGTTAAGCATTTCTACTTTCCAAGGTGAGATCAAAATTGCTTCTGAAAATAATGTCTTACAAAATAACTTCTGTTGCAGAAAACATACATAATTAAAAAAAAATACAATAGGTACTAAGAAACTAGTACTACAAACTCATGTAATTCTAAAGTACTTACTGTAGCTGGAGAGGCCCGTGTTGTATGAGTCACTGAATGACCAGAATTTTCCATTGAATTGCCAATTAGATAGGTCCCTCCAGTGCTGCTTATGAGCTGTCCTCCTGTGACGCCCATCTGAATACCTCCAGTGCCCACCATACTATGAGAAGAGACTACAGTCGTCACCTGTGCAGAATTTCCTTGGGTATCAAAGTAATTCCCTCCAGTGTTTTGGCTGTACATCTGAGTTTCTGTGTAAGGATAAGTTGTTGTTCGGCTTTAGGGGAAAAAAATGAAAGAATTTGTTTTTAATTTGTATTCCTTATTTGGGTGAGTGCAACATTTTCATGGTGAAGATGAATGTACAATTGTTGCAATCAAATTAAACATCATGAGGAACTATTTTTGCCCAAACTGGCAAGAGCATCTTTCAGCGTCCAAGTACTGGTAATTGTTATTCCATAAAAAGTACTGAAACAGTAGCTTAACATGTACCCAATGAAAGAAGAGTAAAAAATGGAAATGGGGGAAATGAATCAGCTGATCTATTAAGTTTATTTTAAACCAAGTCAATAAACTCCAACTGTTAAAATACAATTTTTATTAACATTACCAAACTAATTTGGGTTTTCTTCTGATTTTATTTATTTTATATATTGTATGCATGCTGCTGAACTGTAAAGAAACAAAACCAACCAAGACACAGCCGTATGTACAAGAGTCCTATTTCATTTATTTTGAAAGTCCTGCTCATTTTAAATTCACTGACACTTTTTGAGTGTCAAAGTTTAAGCAAAGTATGCTTAAAATTCTGAAAGCATTCTTCTAGTATGTTATTTCAGCAGGGTTTGACGAAGATAAGGCAAATGGTATAAAATGCATATTGAGGTGTAGTAAAAGGTATCTGCAGTAAAATCAAGTGTGAGGAATATTATTATTATTATTAGCAAAAATGTATATAGCACCAGCAATGTACCTGGCGCTTTACAAGGTAANGGGGGGGGGGGGGGGGGGGGAAACGAAGGAAGGGGAACAGAGGGAGAGACAAGGAGTGTAACATTCACAAGGATGCGAGGTCCCAGGTGTTGCTATTATTAAAAGGAAAAGACCTTTGTACCTTTTCTCCTGCTACTACCTATATGTGGGAAACAGCCCCCTAAACACCCACAAAGCTACCTTGTTGTCCTCCTTTAAACCTCTCCTTAAAAATCTCCATATTTCCATGAGAACTTACAGCAAAATTAATAAAGGTTAGGAAGGTAGTACACAGTACACACTGCCTTTCATGCTGACCAGTATGGTCTTCTTGTTTCCTCATCTTCCCCTATCCGTCTCTTGTATTTTGGACTTTGGGTGTTTTAAAAAGAGATACTACCCCACATGGCCACCCAGGAGCCACTCATCCAAATGTCTGTCTGAAGATGGTCGCCCTCGTGGGCCATGCAGCACTCAGTTCATGGCTACTCATGGAGCATTGCTGAGAAATGCTCAGGAGCATTGCTGAGAAATCAGGAGTGCTCCGGGAGGGGCAAGCCAAAAAGGTCCATGGCAATGGGCAGCCACACAGCCCCAGCCCATATAAACTGGGGTAGCCAGCCATTTAGCACACTGGTTCACCACTCATAGGCACAGTCACGGCCTTTGCAAGTCACAAGAACTGACCAGGAGTGCTGAGGAACTCGGGTTCTACAGCGCTCACGCTGGGAACATGTCAATTGCAAAGGCCAGCCTGGCACACTTCCCTCTCCCCCATGATCTGTGGCAGGGGGAAATGTGTGACAGATACCATAGTAGCCACAATGGGAGCTGCCCATTAGAATCCCTTGCCATGCACTCCATCTGAGTGGGTGTTCCGCGGCAGTGCAACTCAACGGCTGCAGACCGCCCCCGCCCCCCCAAGTCATGCTAATTTAAAAACACCCTTTGTCAACAGCTGGACCCTGGGGTAGGGACCAACTGGTTATTTGTCTGTATAGTGACAACCCCAAATGAGTTTGAGGTCTGTGACTAGAGTTCTTAAGCATTGCTGCAATAAATATAATAAAGGCATGAGTTCTGTTTTCCTGTGAGGTGAAAGGAATTTTGCGTCTCCTTAAGCAGATGAGTACAAACTTTTTACATGATTGGTAAACCTTTTACATCCTATCACTCTTAACTACTTGTTTAGAGTAATTTAGACTGCTATATTTTTGTGGGTTTCATCTTTTTACAGTTGTCTAATATTACAAACATGGAAGTTACCTCTAACTGGAGTGGTTAAAGTATTTCTGTATATTCATACATATAGGGAATATGACTGCCCTGTACAGTCACATCTCAGAATCTTCTGCTTTACTACTTTACATGTCTGTTGGGGTGCCTCTCCCAATTCCTCACAGTTCTGCTAATGCTCACAGTGAGGCTACATAAGGGGGGCACTTATAAGTCAACTCCTTAGAGGTTAAAGAAAGCTGTAAGACTCTCTCTGGTCTGATTACATTATCAGATAACCTTTTAATGGAGAAGGTGTAGGTATTGCTTTCAGGAACAAAGTTGTGTTAGATTCACTGGGACCGATCCCATGCTCTGTGTGTGCTGCGCAGTGTGCGCAACTCGCACACATGCTCATTGCAGGAACATTATGTCATGCACAAGCCGTTCAGATCCCGCACACAGGTTTGGACTGCAGCCATTGTCTTGATTATTCAGACTATGTTGTTGTGTGGAGACTTGGTTGGAAGTAATCTTTTTGGGAGTTACCTACGTCAGGGTTTTTCTCATGTTAAGCATCTGATTCTCACCAGACAGTCATGTTTGAGTTGGAGAAGGGGCATTTTATCTATTTAGGTGTGTGCTTTCATTTTGGTAGAGGTGTCCCTCAATTTCTCTGGCAGTGAAGGTTGTGCATGCCTCCATTCTGAGGGTGCAGTGCAATCAATGTGGCCCGATGGTACCGTTATTATGTTAGACAGTACAAGCACAGTCGGTGCCATCTGCCTCTTGCTCAGCATGAATGCAAGAGCTGACGGGTTAGTGCTTGAGTAAAAGGGTGGTCTCTGTTCTGTTAGAATGGTAGGACCTTTCACAATAAAAGCAGGTGTTTCCGCAGTGTTCTTTGCCTCCATAGTTAGGTCTGGCATGTGTAGAGGAGTCACCCATTTTTTCCATGCCACTGTATAAAATGTTTTCCAGAAGTTGCTGGAGTGGGTATGGTCATTGCTGTCAAGTTAACGGGGCTGGTTGGGACATAGGTCCAGAATCAAACACCTCTGAAAAAGGTGTTAAAGTTTATTGATGCAGATACAGGCAACTTGGAAGATTGGGAACGGATTCCTTCCATTTATTTATTTATTTATTTATTTAAGGGATTTATACCCCGTCCCTCCTGCAAAGCAGCCCGGGGCGGCTTACAACAATAAAAATACAATAAAAACAATTTAAAACATCCAATATAATAAAACAGGGCTAAAAAACAAATAAGATAATAAATAGTAGATAGGTGGGGGAGCTAAAACCCCCCCCCCCTAACCCCCCACCCTCCCCAAAGGCCTGGGTGAACAGCCAGGTTTTGCAACTTTGCCGGAATGTCAACAGGCTAGGGGCCAGGCGAGCTTCCTCCAGAAGGGAGTTCCAAAGGCGCAGCCCGGCCACCGAGAATGCCCTCTCCATTGTGGCCCCCCGATTAACATGGGGGACCTCCAAGAAGGCACCCTCGGCAGACCGCAGGCGCCGCCCTGGGGCGCGGAGGTTGAGGCGGTCCCTGAGGTATGAGGGGTCCACTGTTTAATGGTGGTGAAGTTGGTGAGAGGGACTGTTTGTAAAGGTAGGCAGCGAGCCTGTCTGCTCTGTCCTTTCTTGTTTTTGAGGTTAATGCTTGACAACTGTGACAAGAAAATGCATTATGCTGCTCTCCTAGACAAATTACACCAAAAACATGTTTGTTTGAGCATGGCATTGTGTCGTGGCAATTGCTACACCTCAAGGCCCAGACTTCGCTTCATGTTCGAATATATTGTCAGTTTGAGTCTATAAATTCAACTATTTAGCTAACTATATTAAAAGAAATGTCTAAATAACTGAATTTATGAAAAAGTTTAGTTCATGGAGGTAAGTTGACATTGCAAAGGATACACTGCAGCTCCATGTTGTTTCTATGCGGTAAGATGAAAAAGTGGACAGGTGCTATATATACACAGCACCAACAGCCCATGCACAATCCACTGAGCATGTGCTGCTCCATGAGACACTGCTAGAAAAAGTACCACGGGTGAACTATGTCTCCTACAAATCTATTGATGTCAGATAGTATCCCAACTGCAAGTCTGCGAGGACAGACAGAAAGGTTTCCATCTTGAATTTTCGAAGCCTGATGAATCCGTTGAGGTATTTGAGATCTAAAACGTTTCCAAAGTCCCTGTTGTTCTTTGGGACCATAAAGAAGACAGCATACAGTCCTGAGTGCTGCCTATGTAATGGCACCAGCATCACTGCTCTGATGGTAAGATGACGATAGATTGTTGCCTCCAGGATCTCATGATTCGAATCACAGTGGGATCTCAGGATGCTATGAGGAACTGCCCAGGAAAGGACTACAGTTCCAAGGCATAGCCTTCTGGAGAACATTGTTCCATCAATCAGAAGTCTTAAAGAATGCATCCACTGTTAAAACAAATAGGTTTAGACGCTGGCCTATTTTTGTGGCTAGATAGACATGAAGAGGAGGTAGCGGGCTTCCCAGGTTTGGAAGAGTGCCTGGATGCCTGGTTGGCAGACTTCCCTCCTTGCTGCCATCAGGGATTTGTCACTTTAAACTCAGACCTGTAACCTAGGAACCGGAAGGGAAAGTAAGGCCTTTTACATGTCAAACAACAAAGGACTTGGCAAGGTTCAAGGCCCCTGTATCCACCTTGGGGAAAACAAATGGGGTTGCCTGAGCTGCTGGGAGGGCAAAGTGATGCCTCCTAACACATCCCCATCCTCCTTTAAGGACTTTTAAGGACCTTTAAGGGGGCAGAGATGGAAACTTCTGGACAGGAGGGTCAGCTACCACCCATGGGTAGGGGGAGGGAAATGAGATGGGGGGACCAGGATGAAGTTGTCTGGCTCAACTAGCTCCGTGTCCTGAATAAATAGAGGTTACTTACCAGTAGCTTTGTTCTTCGAGACAGCTCCGCGTATTCTCACTCTTGGGATCGCTTCCTGCTCTGAAGGGGCATCGGGAGACCTTGATGTCAGCAGTTTCCAGGCAGAATACCTGGAAAAATCTAGAACATTATGAGGGCTCCGACCCTCCATCCCCCCTCCCGTCTCATCAAAAGCCGGGCTCAAGATCGCACGAGAATGGGACTCCACAAATAGGGGGGAGGAGCCCTCTGTCCCAGTAGAAAATTTCAATAGGTACATCTGAGACAGAGGGGAAGGAGAATGAGTCATGAGATTACACAGAGCTCTCTCGAAGAATAGAGTTACTGGTAAGTAACCTCTATTTCTTCTTCGAGGATCTCTGCAATTCTGTGAATAGCAGTTTATAACACCTACCCCAAGGTGATGGGAATCGAGGAAATTAGTCAAACAGTGATTGAAGAACTGCGCTTCCCACTAAGGTATCTGGCCTTGTCGCTAGGTCCAAGGAGTGGTGCTTAGTAAATATTTTTTTTAAAATGACCACGTAGCAGCTTTACAGATGTCGATGACAGGAACATTCTGAAGGTTAGTGGCTACTGCCCTAGTCAAGTGAGCTTGAAGATGATTAGGTGGTGTCTTCCCAGCTTGTTGGTAGCATCTCTGAATACAGAGAAGAATCCACTTGGAAAGTCTCTGGAAAGTGACCTTAACTCCGACTCGTTATCCCCCATAGGTGATGAAGAGTGCATCAGAAGCTCTGATGTGTCTAGTTCTCTCAATATAGAATGAGAGGGCTCTCTTTATTAAATCCAAAGTATGAAGAGTTCGCTTCATATGGGATGCATGTGGTCTGGGAAAAAAGACTGGTAAGGAGATAGTCTGGTTAAGATGGAAAGGGGAAACAACCTTTGGTATAAGGAGGGGTCCGTCCTGAGATCGACCTTATCCTTGTGAAATCAAATGTAGGGAGGAGAGGCTCTGAGTGCCACCAGTTCACTGACTCTTCTGGCTGAAGTGATGGCCACTAGCAAAACAATTTTAATAGATAGGTTCTCCATGGTACAGGAAGCCATGAATTCGAAAGGAGGGCCCATTAATTTCGATAGAACCAGAATGACATCCCACTGTGGAGCTGGGTGGGTAATAGGAGGGAAAGTGTTGGGTAAACCCTTCCAGAAGATCCTAGTTAAAGGGTGGGAGGAGAGAGAGTCTTCACCTGTCATTGTAAGATGAGACGAAAGAGCACCCAAGGAGAGGAAGAGTCAGGATTCCTGGAGATGCAACAGATATTTGTATATATGATCCATTTTAAGGGAGGGTAATGGTGTGTCATGGGAGATGCACCGTTGAGTAAAATGAGTCTACTTGGCTTTATAGCAAGTCCTGGTTGAAGGTCTTCTAGAATTTAAGAGGCTAGCTCTAACCTCTGAGGATAAGTCCTTCGTTATGAAGGGATCAACCAGGCACAAAGATGGAGCATCTTTAGATCGTGGTGAAAAATTGTGCCCTGGTGGCGCAGTAAGAGGTCTGGTCTGAGATGAAGTTCGGTGAAGTTGGTTGCCAATTCCTTGAGGGTTTGGAACCACGTCTGTCTTGGCCAAAGAGGGGCTATGAGAATGATGTGAGATCGATCCGATTGGATCTTGTGGAGCACCTTGTGAAGTAAGGGTGTCGGGGGAAAGGCATAGAGGAATTCCCCACTCCAAGAGATCATGAAGGCGTCTGACATTGATCCTAGTGCTAGACCTGCTCGACTGCAGAACAGGGACATCTTTGTGTTTTCTGCAGTGGTGAAGAGGTCTATAGCAGGTGTACCACAGATCTGGAAGATGTCGTTTAATACGGTGTTGTTTAGAGACCACTCGTGGTGATCTGATAGTTGGTGGCTGAGGTGATCTGAGATGGAATTCTCCTGACCCGCCAAGTGGAGAGCTTGAAGGTGGATGTCATATTTGATGCTCTAGGTCCATATTGCCTCTGCCTCGAGAGAAAGGCGCGTCGATCACGCCCCACCTTGTTTGTTGAGGTACCACATGGCTGCAGTATTGTCTGTGACAACCAGTATGTTTTTCCCTTTTACATGGGACACTAAGGCTCTGAGTGCCCAGCGAAGGGCTCTCAACTCTAGAAGATTTATGTGAAGCCTCATCTCCTCTGGGGACTACAGGCCGAGAACTTTGAAGTCTCCCATGTGGGCACCCCATCCTGTAAGGGATGCATCCGTCGTGATGCAGACGTCTATATTTGGAGGTTCAAATGGGACACCCTGAAGGACGTGAGTCGGGTTTGTCTACCAACGGAGGCCGTATAGAACCTTGTGTGGTATGGATACTTTCTTTCTGAGAGTGGAGGGTAGGGCAATATACATGCTTTAGCCATTGCTGCAGAGGCCTCATGTGGAGCCTTGCATAAGGAGTTACTGCTGTGGTGGTAAAACCTTGCAGGCGAAAGAAATATCGAATCGTCCTGGTGCCGTATGAGTGTAGGTTCTTTATAAACTGGATGATGTTGTCGAGCCTGTCATAAGGGAGATACGCCCTGGCATGGCACGTGTCTAAGAAAGCTCCTATAAACTGTAGGTGCCTGGTGGGAACAAGATGCGATTTTTCCATGTACACTAGCAAACCAAGTGTTTGTAAAAGTGACAGTCAATTGAACGCATCTCAGCAGATTCCTTCTGGAAGAAGCTACTAGGAGCCAACCGTCTAGGTATGGAAACACCTTGATGTTGAGTTTTCAAAGATGGGCGGCAACTAGGGGTGGGACTACCGGATCATCCGGTATCGATACTGCCGGTATTTGGTGTACCGGCAGTATCGGATTAAACCCGGTAATCCGGCCCGTTTACCGGATTCCCCCGTACCGGATTTTTTACATTGCGGCCATTCAAATGAATGGCCGCAATGTAAAAAAAAACACCAACCCCCCCCCACTTTACTTTCCCTCCCCAGTCCAGGCTGCGTGGTTGGAAGGGGGGACACCCCCCACCCACCCTGGCTTTTAAAAAAAATATTTCCCCCCGAAGTCCCTGCTAGTGAGGGCTCCGGCCCGCCGCCAGTGACCCGGAGCCTGCACCAGCAGGTACGATCCCTGGGGTGGGGGGTGGTTTAACACACCCCTCAGCCCAGGGATCAGATCACCCGGAAGTTCGCCAGAAGGCCTAGTAGCGCTGGAGCCGGCAGCCACAGCCAGCGCTGAAGCCTCCGGAGTTGGACCACTGCCGCCAGCGCCCGGAGCGCAAGGTAGGCGATCCCTGGGTGGGGAGGTAGGGCGATCGCTGGGGTGGGGTGGGGTGTTAAACCACCCCCCACCCCAGGGATCACCCTAGTACCTGCTGGTGTGGGCTCTGGGTCGCCGCCGGCGGCCCGGAGCCCGCACTAGCAGGGACTTTGGGGGGAAAAAATTTTTTTTTTAAAGCCAGGCTGGGCAGGGTGGGTGGGGGGGTTCCCCCCTTCCACCCGCACAGTCGGGGAGGGGGAGAGGGGAGGTTTTTTGTGGTTTTTTCCATTGATTTCAATGGGGACAGTTCCCCATTGAAATCAATGGAACAAATCTGGTACCGGTAAACCGGTACACAAATCCAGCAATCCAGTTTTTTAAAATCTGGTAACCGGTAAATCCGGTAGCCGGTATTTGACCCGATGTCCCCCCCTAGCAGCAACCACAGCTATGCATTTCGTGAAGACTCTCGGGGCAGTGGAGAGTCCAAATGGGAGGACCGTGTACTGAAACTGCTGATCTCTTACAATGAAGTGTAAGTATTGTCTATGAGAGGGTCTAATTGAAATATGAAAGTAAGCATCCTTAAGATCAAGAGAAGATAACCAATCTCCCTGTTGCAGACCCAGAAAAATGGTAGGAAGAGAAGTCATACAGAATTTGTATTTCTTTACATATTTGTTAAGATGTCTAAGATCTAAAATGGGTCTGAAACCCTCATCCTTTTGGGGGACTACAAAATAACTGGAGCAAAACTCAGTATTTTGTTCAGAAGGAGGGACTCTTTCTATAGCTGCCTTTAAAAGGAGCTTTTCAATTTCAGGAAGTATTTGAGTCTTGTGACAGGTGCCCCTAAGGAGCAGGGGGGCACGGTATGAAACAGTATGGCATAGCCGAATCTAATTATCTTTCTGGCCCAGCGGTCACAGGTTATGGATGCCCATTGATCATAAAAAGGCAGGAGACTTATTGAAAGAGGGGAAATTCTCTTGATCTGTGGTTGGCTAAAGACGATTTTTGGGGGGTTGACCAGAGGAAGAATTGGAAGATAGCCTCCCTCTTCCACTCTGTTTGTTGAATCTCTTTTTGAGCTGAGAGAAAGAGTGTTGATATTGTTGATATTGTGGGGGAAAACGCCTTCCAGTCTGATAAGGGTAAGGAGAGCGTTGCTTGGAGGTATAGGAGTAAGGGGCAGGCACTGAATATTTCTTTCTAATCGCCCTGATAACTCTCATTGATCTAGCAGTCTAGCTAGTTTCTTTCATCTTTTTAAAGGTTTCATCTGTTGATGAAGTGAACAGGCCCTCAGAATCGAAGGGCAAGTCCTCTATTCTAGTTTTGTTCTCTGGAGTAAGTGCTGTGGACCTAAGCCAGGCATGTCTCCTAAGGGTTATGGCAGAGGCAATCCCTCTAATATTACAATCAGCGATGTGCATATTAGCAGTTAGCTGGAATTGAGATATTTGCATTCCCTCTTTCTGAATGGCAACAATCTGATTGGGATCCGTAGTTTTGCTCAACTGGGACCAAAGCCAGTGTTGGTAACCGCACATAGTGGAGGCATAATTAGAAGCCCTGAGGGATAAAGTCTCAGAAGAAAAGATTTTTCTTCCCAGAACATTCAAACGTCTCCCCTCTCTGTCACAGAAGGGGATGTTTGGATACCTCCTGCTCTAGTTTTTTGGGAGGCTGCTGCTATGACCAACGAATTAGGAGGAGGATGTTTATACAAGATATTAGGCCCTATTTTGGGAAGGGAGTCTGTGAGCCTATTTGTGGGAACTGCAGATAAGGGTCTGGCCCATACAGAGGTGCATGGTTCCATAAGTTGCTCGAACATGGGAAACAATGTGTCCAGATTCTCCACTGCCTAAGATACCAAAGACTGGTCCCAATTGTGTCATCTTAACCACCTTAGCAGGAAGTTTAGGTAATGCTGAAACCAGTCATTTTAACATGGCCTGAAAGGCCTTTGAGTCCTCGGTAGCTAGGATCAGATTAGGCTCCGACACCATATCTGGCGGGGGAGGGGAGATGGTCTCCTCCTCATCTTGTATAGGTGACGAGGGGGAAGATGAAGGAGATGCAGACCTTCCTGTTGAGGCCTCCGGGGCAGGTGGAGGTTGAGTCGAAGCTGGTTGATCAGGGAGAGGGTTCCCTATCGGGGAGTTCAGGATGTTGGTCCCCAAGGGCTGTGCTGGTCTGGTACCAGTGAGTGAAGGAGGTGGAATCACTGATTTCGGCATAGAGAAGGTGGGCACCCTTGTATCCTGTACTAAAGGAGTGGGTGGAGCCACTGAAGGTGGCCAAGGAGCGGGTGGAGCCACTGAATGGGGCTTAGAAAGGGGTGGAACCCTTACGTCCTGTACCGACAAAGGGCCTTGTACTGATGCTACAGCTGGAGGAGGTCTAGAAACTGTGGCGGTTGGAGGTGCTCAAGGGGGGGCAGGAGGGACATAACTGTTCACATGAGGCAGGGCAGTAGTGCCCGTATTAGCGGGGTGACTGAAGCTCTGCATGGTGTCAAAATCAGCTCTGGACGGGTATGGTGGAGATCTGCTTTGAGAGCGGGAGCGGTACCGATATCCCCCGGGGTAATTGTAGTATCCACAGTACCATGAACCCTCGTAGGGAGAACAGCAAGAACAGGGAGAGCGCATTCTCTGATTCCTGTGATACCAGAGGGCTGTGTCCTGTAGTCTGGACGGAGACCTGTCTCTATCCCTGCTAGGTCTGTCCTGTTGCAGGGGTATATGCGTAGCAGGGGACCTGGATCCGGTTTTCCAGTTCCAGTGGTACTCACTGCGGTGCGAGAGGGAGTGTGAGTCCCGGTGCCGGTCCTGATGGGGAGGATCCGACCTCTCTCGTGGCCTAGACGTTTAGGTATGGCAGGTGCGAGATCCGCCGTTTGGTCTGTTGGAACCGCTATGGGTACGGGCGGCACCAGAGGCAGTGGGTCCTGTTCAGTATCTGAGAGTATAGTCTCTACTGCCAGACTGCGGAGGGGAATCTCTGCATTGGTCCTCTTAGCCTTCTTCTTTTTCTTTCTCTCCTCCCCAGGGCGCTTAGAGGTACGTTCCCTGGGACGAGAGTCACTCTTGGAGCGGGATGTGCTCCTGGCTGCTGACGGTAACGGACCCGGAACCTCAGGCTCTATGGTAGGTCGTGGTATGGTTCTTTAGGCCTTGTATCAGAATTGGTAGTACCGATAGTGACCAGTGGTTCCGTCGGAGCTCCCGGTGCTGTGGCTTCTGGATCCATGATCAGCAATTTTGAGTGCCCGGTGGGGACCTGAGAGGCCCCTCTTCACCACCTTGTAGTGCCCTTCTGGTTAAAATGTCCTGGAACTGGAGAGTTCTAGCCCTCCCCGTCCTAGTAGAAAGGGCAGCACAGGCCTTGCACGTACGTGTGATGTAAGCCTCTTCTAAGCAGGCCAAACATTCAGAGTGCTGATCACTCACAGAAAGTGTTGCCGGGCATGAGCGGCATCGTTTAAACCCCACCTGTTTGGGCATAGTCTGGCACGCCCGAGGTAGAATCGGGCAGGGTCCGGGGGACAAACCCTGCAGACTAAGGCACTAGCACTCAATTGTTGTAGAGATTTGTAGTCCTAGATAAAGTATTCTAATTATTTTGTTCTTTATTTTACTGACAGACAGCACTGAGAAGTGCTGAAGATCTTCCCAACGCGACGTTGTTGGAAGGAACTGAGGTGGTGAGGGTTCCTCCCCCTTATTTATGGAGTCCCACTCTCGCACGACCTTGAGCCTGCGCTTTTGACAGGAGGAGTAATGGAGGGTCGTAACCCTCATCATGTTATAGATTTTTCCAGTTATTCTGCTTGGAAACTGCTGACATCAAGGTCTCCCGATGCCCCTGTAGAGCAGGAAGCGATCCCAAGACCTGTCCCAGAAATAACAGGAGTTGTCTTTCCCTACCTTGGGCCTGCATTGCTGTGGCCCCCAGAACTCAGCTGTGAGCTGCCCCTGCAGTTTCAGGACCTGAAACACTGACAGCTGCTGTCCAAGTGGCTGTTGGCCAGAGAAGCCTTGCAAGGGATGACTGCTGCCTCGCCTGATGGGGGAGCTTACCTGTTCCGTTGGGCAACTGGTACTCCTGAGCCACTCCTTATTGCCTGATTGGGCTAGGAGTTATCCCCCTTCTACTGTAGGTGCCCCAGATGCAGCTGCTGGATGGGAATAGACCCTTGGTGGGAACGTGTAACATCCTAATGTTGCATTGGCATCTGCAGATGTTCCTGATGAGGGAGGGATGCTCTCATCTCTGTACGGTCCTTCTCTTGCCCTACACCGAAGAGCGGTCAGGGGCCTGTGTCAGTTCTAGCTGGCTTGCCTGCTTCTTCGCTGAAAAGTGGGGAGGTCTGGAATAGGGGCTTTGGAAGGAAAACTGTCTCCTTTGTCACAAATAGAGACCGTATCTATGCTCCCGATGGGGGAAGGGGCTACGTCTCCTCTGAAAGGCCCTGCCTGTACTCCACACTGAGGAGCTGGGGTTCTGAGGCAATTCAAAGTGGCTTGCCTGCTCCTTTCCATGCTACCTTCCCTAAGAAGTGGGGAGATCTGGGATAGATTTTTGAGGGAACTCTGGCTGTCAGAAGCCTTACCTGTGCTCCAGGAGTGGGGAAAGGTTGCCTTTTCTCTGCATAGCCCTTCTCATGCCCCACACCACAGAGAAGTCAGGGGGTATAAGATGATTTCAAGTGACCTGCTTGCTCCTTCCCATGCTAACCTCCCTAAAGAGAGGATAGCCTACACCCTCTTCCCTAAAGAGGGGGGAAATCTAGGACAAAAAGTTTTGGAGAGAAAATTAGCTCCTCAGCCAGAGGCCTTGCCAGGGCTCCTGGAGGGGCTGCCTCTCCTCTGCATGGCACTTCTCATGCCCTTCACTACAGAGAGGTCGGAAGTCTGAGGTGATTTCAAGTGGTCTGCCTGCACTTTCCTGTGCTACCCTCCCTAAAGAGTGGGGAGGTCCAGTATAGGAGTCCTGGAGGGAAAACCATCTCCGGTCACCAACGTCCTCTGTGTTTGGCAGTTCTCTGCTCCATAAGCAACCCCACGCCCTGTACTGCGAAGTGGCTGAGGCTCTAGGGCAGGCCCTAACAAAGCCTGAAGACAGTCAAAGTGGGGCTTGTCCCTCCGGCTGCTTGAAAAGTTAGGAGGTATGTCATGTGGGCCACCAAATATTTGAAAGAAATATTAATCTCTATTTAAGAGAGTTAAATTCAAGCTGGTAGCCTACACATGAAAGACTCTGCAAGTCATAAGCAACACTCTTATTTACTTATTTATTTATTGAATTTCTATGCCGCCCTTCCCACAAGGCTCAGGGTGGCTCACAATCCACACAAAAAAGAAAAAGAAAGTTAAGAACATTAAAATTCATACAAAACACACCCTCCTCTCAAATCCCCATCTTCCTGCACAACTCCACCCATCCCTGCCTGCTAAATGCTTTCCCAAACAAAAAAGTTTTGCACTGCCTCTGGAAGATAGCAAGAGCAGTCTGAGGATGCAAACCTGACTAGAGGGGGCCAGACCCCATCTATGAGCATCATAGTCCTAACGTATTGGCATCTTAAGGGGGATTTTTATGTATCTATCAAGTAGCGAACAGCTAAAGTCAACATAAGCAGTGAGCACTAGACAGACTGACTTCTAATGCCTTGTTTGCACAAGACAAAGAAATCACCATGAGGTAACTTTACCTCAGAAGTTACAGATGGTTCCTATATTCTTGGGCAGCTGTATCCACAGAATGAAGAAACAACTTACTCCTGATACAAACAAGTTTTATCACAGGCTAACTGGCAAGCAGATCATCATCCTAAGAAGTGTGTTTTCACTGGCTAGCTGCTTTGAGAGAATATGCTTTAAGTTACCTTACGTGTTTTTTAAATGAGGAAAGGATAAAACTTGTTTAATGCTTCCTACAATATGGGCATGAGACAATGCTCATTAGAAATGGTTGTAAACACTGACATCCCACACCCATGCTGCATGGGTGGGCAAGCAGACTGCAAAGCAACCCCATGCAGTACTACTGCCTGGCTGTGCACAGAGGAAGATGAGATTGAGCAAGAGGCTCAGCCTTCAGCTGCCTGGCAGCCCACCCTTCAACTTTGTCCTGACTCTTGTGTAGAGTATGCAATGGGGGGTAACGGTTGTGCCAGCTAACACCAGAGTTTATTCACAGTGACCCACTGCATCTCCAGCTTAGCTGCACATGCACAGTAACAACAATAAGAGCTGCAGAGTCCTGCAATAGCACCACCCAGAATTAGGGGCCCAGAGGTAGGCAGACTTGCACACATGAAGCTAGGGGCCCGCATATTGCAGAGTAGTCAGCAGGTCTGATGGGGGGGTGTGTGTGTGTGCAAAATTCAGGGGGCCTGGGTTGAGGCTTTTAACTAACTTATTCTATTCATGCTATGTGTTTTATTTGCTTCTAACTTTTTGGGTAGGGTCTGGGTGGTGTGTAGGGAACAGTTGAGTAGGGGGCCCGAAGGGAACCTTTGTCCCAGGGTGACTCTTGGTGGCCCTGGTAGTCAGTATAATGGTCAATTAGGACCTAAGCACACTTGCTTTAATACTGTTCTTTCTCTCTCTCTCTCTCCTTGGGCTAGAAACCAAAACAGTACCCAGGAACTGAGGAGAAAATCATCATTTATTGGAAGTGAGCCTCAAGCAAAGCCAAGACTTTGCAAAAACATATTTCATTGTAATATGTTGTATAAACATTCAAGTTTATATATAGCAAAGTTCAAAAACACATTCCCATATTTGCTTCTCCTAAAAGTTACCATCATAGTGGCCAAGGACTGGACAGAACTCAGGAACTTATCAATGCCATTCCTTATTCAGTTAAAAAGGCCTATGCTTACAAGTAGTGCAAGACACTCCACTTGTCCAGGAGCTAAGCACTCTGACTTGACAATGTTTCTAGGTCCAAAATCCATTGTCACAGTAGCAGAGGAAATAGATTCCAGTTGAACAGTGCATGATGGTACATGGCATCCCCTGTGGTTTTTAAAACAAAGACTTGAGCCATGTCTACATGAAGGGTAAACAAAGTTTGCTGAACTCTGGCCAAACTTCATATTAGTTTAATTAATGCTGGCTGCTACTGACCAGTTGTTCATGCAGTTGCAACCACTGCAAAATTAACTATCAGGCCATTGTGCAGAAATTAATTCATGTCAGTGGTGTAAAAAAGGTGTGAGAGAGAACACAGGACATGCTTTCCACTAGAATTGAGAGGGTGGGGGGAATAGGACAATCCCATCCTTAATTATTATCCCCCCCTCCCCCCCTGACTCCTTTAGTGTCATGAAGGGCCAAGCTTAAGGAAGAGACTATCACCTACACCCCAAACTGTCCCACCTCATCCCCAACGTATTTATATGACAGGCCAGGAGGCAGGTGTTGGGGAAGAGAGGGTCAGGAAGTAGGGCATTTTCTCTCTTTCTGGACTTTTATTACTTTGCTGACTCCACTTCTTTGCAGAGTTAACTGCTGCACAGTAGTATGGTAGTTACTTCACAGCAGCAGCTGCTCCATGAACAAAATGCTCAATAGTGATAATGAGGTGGTAGCATGACAATTGTGTGCAGCCCAACAAACTGCACATTTGTGTAGACATGTCCTTGGACTTGATCTATTAATCAGAAAAGGAAGGACATAGTGCTAATTTATCCTTCTCCAGTTTCTGCACTCTTATCAGCTTCCCACAAATGTAGAAGACATAGGGCCATGATTATAGCACAGGTCAGAACTTGATTGTTTAGATTGTCAGTACACTATGGTAATCATGAACTCCCTTGAGAATTAATTTTGTCCTACACAGCAGCTTTGAAAGCTTTATTTTTAGTAACGTTAAAAGACTTATTTTCCTCCACAAGAAGCTGGATCTTTTAAGGCTGTTTTTAAAAATGTTTAAAGGGGGATTTTAAAAAGCTTTGAAGTGTCTATGGGAATTCATTGACAAAGTAAAACCAAAGACCACCCACTTCCAGCAAAATTACATAAGCAAAAAATTCTCCAGGTGTGTGTGTGCTGTTTTGTAACCACAAATTTTCCTAAGAGTTGAAATCATTCTATCTTGCATCATAGGATAGCTCAGACACGCCAGCTACTAGACTTCAGTGCTTACTTTGTAGTGTTTTATTGCTTACAAAATAAAAAAGCACACAAAAACCCTCCATAAAGTTGTCAAAATAATTATTTTTTTGCCACTTAAAAAAAGAAAAGAATCCATTGTCCATGCTGGAATTAAACTGATCTGTTACTGTAACTCTACTAATAAATTAAGTTGCTTAGCTACATTTCTACCACCTGACAGAGTACATATATAATGTTACTACGGGTTTTTTCAAATGTGACAACTGCCGCCATGGCCACGCACTACTCTGGGCTATGGCGGGAGCCATCACTCTGGCCAGGACTCAGCCCAGTTGCTGAATAAACGTTACGGTGACCGGACCATAAAGGGGGCGAGGAGATGCATGGACATCAGACGTGAAAGCCTGTTTTACTTTGGGTCTGGCGGCCAGATCCCGACTATGATGGGGGCTAGCCTGGGCTGTGACTCAGGGATTTCCCCCGAGTCACAGCCCGGACTAACCCCCACCACGGTTAGGAGCCAGACTAGGCTCCTTCAGGTGTAACAGCGGTACTCAGTTTAATCCACACAAAAGCGGATTAAACTGTGCTGCTGTCAAATCTGAAAACACCCTAAGTTTATTTTCTTCTTTCAGTGGCAGTTGTCAAAATGCATGTACTAAATGCAATACCAGAATAACTCCACTGGTACTGAAAATGTAAATCTTTCCACTGTTCTCCCTTAAATTTCCAGGGTGGATGCGCACACATACACACTCACAGAATTATTTATTCCCAACTAACTGTATTATTAGCCCCTATGCAAATGTCAAGACACTGCTCTGTCATCTTCTATGAACTATCGTCTTGCCTCAGCATGTACCTGAGCTGAACATGCCCCTGAATCTTCTTTGATCTACTGATTCAATAGTATCTGTATATCTGTTCCCCATTCATATTTGCATGTAAGAACTGGGTCTTGCATTTTTGGGGGTGGGGAGGGAGGAGTTTCTCTGCTATTAATTTTTTTCCTGTTACTTAAGGCACAATTCTCCACCTGCTGAAGTCACTGGGGCGATCCCATGTGCACATCCTGTGCGTGCAAACTGTATGCATCGCCATAAGGATTGCATTGTGCTGCGCGGATCCCGCTTGGCTTTGCAGTCAATGGCAATACTCTCTTTGACTTTACTGGTGGAGGAGTGCACCCTTAGTGTTTCATCATCTAAGGCTGTTTTTATATGGATGCTCCCTCCCACTGTTGGGTGTTTGGGAGGGTGTTAGATGTGTGGGGGCATCTGCGGAAATGGTGCAGTGGTGGGTGGGGGGATGGGTGTTCAATGGGTGTTCGTCCATGCAAAGACCACAGGCAGTGGGTGGAGGTGCGTGCACGCTCCTGACACACACACCCATCACCCACCCACAGAGCCATCTGAAAAAACAGAGGAAGATCCGTAGGTGGAGATGGGTGCGTATCCGTGGGAAAGGACACCCATCCACCTCGACCCACCGCGGCAGCACATCCACCCCTTTCCATGTATAAACGGCCTAAGTATGCCATCATTTAGTATGCTATCTAAAATTTTGATGCTGGCTAAGAATATGAACTTCAGTTTTTTGTATGTTGCTTATACCTAACTTTGTATGCTGCTTATACCTATTACCTTTACAATCAGCATTCTTTAGTTACAGAATATAATAATTCAGTGACTAGTCCATAATAGCATATTGTCACAGGGTCCCTCTGATTCGGGCGATTTTGGGGAAATTAGCGCCGGGCCCTGGACAAAAGATGGGGCACCCTGCCGTGCTCCATTATCTCCCCAGATGTGGGGTGCTTAAATTTAGAGTCTGGCCTCAGCACACTCCCCTACAGTCAGCCTGAACCCACCTTGTAAGGCCTTCTCCCATCAAAAGTGGGTCCCTTGAAAATCAAAAACCTTTCTCTAAACACAAAATCTATGGTATGGAAAGATCCCACCTGGATGTTTCCAATAAGAAGTCCAAGTTGAGGCCGGCTTTCCTCTGAGAAGCTTGGGCGTGTAGTACCACTAGCGTGGGCCCATTGCTCCACCTTTCCAGGGCTCCAATGTCATGGTCAGCCAGTCCTTGAGGAGATGTGCTTCCTTCGGCTTCTCCTTCTCCTGCTACAATAGGCCCTTGATATAGACCAGAGGCTGTTCTGGTTTAAAGGACCAGTACCCTTTTACCTAAGTATGTCCCTAGACAGGAGCCATTTTGTTTTGCCTTCATGTTCTGGGGACCATCTTGTAGCTGGACTCTGTCACACACCTTCCCGCCCGAGAAGACAGTTCTTCCCGCAGAGCTTTCCCCTACAAAGATGGGTTTTCCACAATGAGACCCCAAGTCCTAAAGGACTGGGGTGGGGCCCGGGCCCACCCACTCTCCCAGACCCCAGCCTTGGGACCTTATGAAGTGCCATCAGGACTACCACCAAAGCAGACCTACTGACAATTCCCAGGGTTCTGTACGTTTTCCTTATACTAAGGTGCTACCATTCACCAATTTTTTTTTCCATGTTTCCCCCCGGTTTTCAAAGGTTTAAACTATTTTTAATATTCCAACCCAAAACAAGAGAACAGAGCATTGTGAAACCCTATAGTCCCCTCCAAATTTACCCATTGTCCTAATGTTTTGGCGTCTTCATCAAAAGCCAATCTATGAGGTGTTCCCGGGCTCCACTGACAGTTTGTACAACTGTATCCCATCCAATTGCTATTCTTTTCCATCTGATAATAATCCCCATCACAGTAGTCACATACCAAAATCATTTGTCCACTACTTGCACATCTTTCAGTTTTTGTAGGCAATGTATGTGCACCATCTCTTCAGTCAGAGATATAGGTGAATTTCCAGGCCTGTTAGCCTTCTTTTTCTGTCTTGCATTAGTCTTGTTTCCTGTATTCTCTTCTAGGTTTTGACCTTCACCCTTTTTATTTTCCACTGTCATATTTACATCAATCATATTTATACCAGTTTCCCATTTAAACTTAGATGTTTGGGTCCTGTTCAAAACTACAACCATATCTTCTTCAGTTTGAGTCAAGACTTGTATCTTCGGGGATTCCTGGGTGTATTGATCTTGTTGTTTACAAACTGGTTTAGGTGAGAGAGGTTCTACTATTGTAGGACGCAGTTCTTCAACTTCTTTTTCAGAGTCGAGATTTGTTGTAGTGTTGGAAGTTCCTGAATTTGTTGGTTTCGGTGCTCACAAAGTGAGTCTTGAGAGGACAATTCTATTACCTCAGGTTAAAGTACCCCAATTTCATCTGAGATGAAATTTCCTGGCTTACTACATGCCTGTTTATGTCTCTCTCGCTTTTGCCGCTGGAAAGAGGATGCTTTTGAGGCTTGCAAGATTGGATCCACCTGCTTCTGCTGGCTCCGCTGTTGATCAATGGCCAGTCAATCCTACCCCAGCATGATTGGTGTTTGGCACTAATCCCATTCTCATTTCATAATTCTGCAGTCCAATATTAAAGCCTACTTCGGCTATGGGATATTTTTTAGCATCTTTGTGAATACAGTGTAATGTAATTTCTTCTCCAGGGATTATCTTCTCAGGGGGCACTAGATGAGAGCGAATGGTGTTTGATTGGACCCAGAATCCAACAGGGCAACAGTTGTATAGTTGCCAACTTGTACCGCTTTAGTGTATTTATGAATGGGTTGGTTTGGAGAGGTCATTCGGGCAGCGAATACATATAGACTCCAGGCTTGATCACACTCCATAAGTGGACAGTTGTGTGTTGTAAATACCCATATATTCTGCACCTAAAACACCAAATTCTTTGCCCTTCTCTAGGGGCATCTTCTCTTCGATTCCTAGTCTCCTCTTGGTCCCTTCCTAAGCCTTCTAGGGTGTTCGTGGATCCCATCTCGTGTTGCTCTCTCTCCTGTCCTTGATTTCGAAGTTGGGGCCTCCGGATGTTCCCACTCTTATTCATAAACTTAAATTTTTGAGGTATAGCCCCACCTCTATACGTCTTCCTGGTAGGCTCGGGGTTTGCCAGTGTAGTTAACAAATACGTCTCAGTTGCTGCTACGGGCTCCTCAAGGGTCTCTGGACTTTGTCTTTTCATCCATATATGGAGATCCCGAGCTAGAGAAAATAAAAATTGGTGTAGGACCACCTGATCTATAATTTCCTCTATAGATTTTTGATCAGGTTTTAGCCATCTTACGGCTTGATCCTTTAGGTGTTGGGCGAAACTCCGAGGTCTACTTTGGGGTGTAAAGTGTAGCGTTCTAAAGCGAGCTCTAGAGGTCTCTTCGGAGATACCTATTCTCGTTAATATAGCTTGCTTAACCTCATCATAATCCTGGGATTCCCTATCGGGAAGGGCTCTATAAGCAGCTTGGGCCTCCCCTGTCAGATAAGGGAAAGCCTTGAAGCCCATGAGACTTTTGGCCATTGAGTATTCGTCGCCACCCTCTCAAATGTCACCAGAAAAGCTTCCGGACCATCCTCGGCAGTCAGCTTGGTTAAAGGTATGGGTTCAACTTCCCTATTTGTATGTACTACTTAAACTTTTGGTCGCATCCCAGTTATTTGTTGTGTCAGGGCTTTCAACGGTTGGACCTGTTCACTATGAGCTTCATTTTGTTGCTCGGCCAATTTCAGGAATGCTTCCTGCTGTTGGGGCCAACACCCCCAAACTACTCTTGGGCAGGATCCACTTGTCATTTTATATAATTTTACTTTTGGGGGACACTTCAAAATTTGAGTTCACCCCTTTCTAGTTCTGCAGTACACCCTCCCTTGACTTCTGGATACTCTTTTAAGTCCTTTTAACTTTTTGGAGTACACGGTTAATTTGGGGGTACACCTTCCCTTGAACTTCCACTTTTTGAACACTTAAATTTGGGGTGTGCGTAATTTAGGGGTACACCTGTTCCTTGACTTCCCAGATCAGATTGAAGCAGTCTGATATTTTTGGGGTACACCAACAATTTTGGGGTACAGCCCTCAACCAGTTCCTTATTCAATTGTACTTTCCAAATTTGGGGTGCATTTAGTCTTGGGTACTCATGTCTGTATCGGGGCTCGTACCCGCATTCTCCACTAACTTTGTCTCAGGGTCCCTCTTCTTTGGGCGAGCCAGCTTGAACCCACCTTGTAAGGGCTTCTCCCATCAAAGGTTGGTCCTTTGAAAATCAAAAACCTTTCACTAAACACAAAATCTAAGGCTGGACTCTGCCACACATATATAAACATTTTCAAAAATGTAGTTCCTAATAGTATATTCAGTAATCAAAATAACTGATATGTAAACTATAAACATTGGCACCACCGCTGGAGCGGCAACAGACGATAGTGGTGATCATTTTACTATTTAAAATTAGACAAATAATGTTTTCAAAACACTATTTTTCTGTACTTCTATTCTTATATATGAGATGGAGTTATAATTATAAATCTTAGAATTACACACTAGGAGATCTGTGAACAGTCCTGCAAGGCTTTATATTTTTCATGTTACCATCTTTTATTTTTTAAAAGCAAGTTAACCTTGTGCAATGCAGTAAGCTCTATAGGACTTACAGAACAGAATTCGACATTATAAGGTGTAGAAAAGGTTCACTGTACACCATAAACTGCAGAAACATCAGGAGTACTGGGGTGCCTGAATTTATCCACCTGCAGATGCTTGTACGTTTCAAAGGCCGCTCCCCTTTTTTCCCCTCCCCCCCCCCAGCACCCCTCACTTGAAAGGCCTTGGCAGGGGGAGTGCTGGCCGCCCTCTGAAAGCAACAGGCCCTGGCTAGGGCCACTGTAGAGTCGCGCTCTACAGTGCTCTCGCCTGGTGCTTGTCAATTTCAAACGTGGCTTCCAGGCCATGGCGCCTATCAAAGCACTGTGTGGAGGAAGCCCCGGACCCCCTTTGAAACTAAAAGGCCTCAGCCAGAGTACTGAGGATCCGGGCTTGGCAGTGCTCCCAGCTGGGGGTCTGTTTCTCTGTGCAGTGCTCTGGGCACTGGGCACCTGACTGGTCCTTAGGAAGCCAATCAGGTGCCCGATGGGGTGCCTGAAAATGTGGGCATTACCCGTGGGTACTAGATTTAGTTGCCGCTCTAGCTGGGACCTTATGGTCAAAAGATCCACAAAGTCAGTAATCTTCATTCTACCTACCACACATGAAGCTCCCAAACGTAGTGATGCAGTCTTCCACAGAAGCTCTCTAAACCAGATGTCCACAAACTGTGATCTGAGGCTTCTAAAGTGAAACTGTGCCATCTCTGGTTGAAGTCACGATCCCAATGGATATTGAATATCCTTTGTGGTTTTCAAGGCATGCCTTTGTGGTTTTCAAGGCATGCCTTTGTGGTTTTCAAGGCTTTCAGGATTACAATTAAGTCTCAAAATGAGGTCATACATGGGAAGAAGTTGTGAATCACTACTCTAAAAACTTTGAAAAGGCACAGAACTCCTGACCTGGGGTGGGGTTGTTAGCTTATATTGCCTCTGATTACCCACTCCCTTTTCCTTCAGAGAAAGAGAGGTTATTTGTTTGTAATCATTTTTTTAGATGAAGCCTGTCTGAATTCACATTATTTGGTACTATTCTCCACGGAGTTGAACTCTCAGAACTGAAGTGCATGACTGAGAACAGAACAAAGTAGGTGTGTGATTGCAGCGGTAAACTATAAAGGCTGCATGCCTTTCCCAACTGTTGGAATCTCCAAGCTGACAAATGAGGAGTCTGAGAAGGTGGGTAAAATGTGTTAGTGTACAGAGATTTCAAAGCACAATAGTTGCAGGCAGGTAACCTTCTTTTCTTCTTTGTGGGCCTCTACAACACACACTACTAGGTAGGATAGCATGCAGTGCCCGCTTGAGGAAGAGCAAGGAATTCCATTGAACAATGACTAATATAGTTTTATCAAACTGGGCATAAGATTGACAGGATAGATCCATGAAACAGTGTGATGTAAATGTATGCAGACTACTCAGTATAGCTGCTGTGTATGTCTCTAATAGTGATACATGTTTTTATGAGGCTGCTAGAGTAGCAGCAGCCTTAGCTGAACAGGCTTTTCTGTTGGTAGGTACCAGGATTTAGCAATTAGAAAACAACGTTCAATGTCAATGCTCCTAGCTATACAATGAATCTCTTAATCCACAGAGAGAGCTGCTGTTTAGATATTGCTTCTCCCTTGCATCACAGAGCATGTGTCATGCAGAGAAGCTAAATGAATTCTTTGAATCAGTCTTCACTGCAGATGATGTTGGGGAGATACATTTGAACTATTCTTTTCAAGTGATCAACCAGAAGAACTATCACAATTGGATGTGGCATTAAAAGAGGTTTTAGAACATATTAATAAACTAGACAGCAACAAGTGACCTGGACCAGACAGCATTCACCCAAGAGTTCTGAAGGAACTCTAATGTACATGTGAAGATAGGGAAGATTCAGCATGGTTTTCATAAAGGAATGTCAACACTTCACCAGTCTACTGGAATTCTTTGAGGGTGCCACTCTTGTGGATAAGTGATACAGTTAATATAAAGTATTTGGATTTTCAGATAACATTTGATAATGTTCCTCCATCAAAGACTCTTGACAAAACCAAGTAGTAATGGAATAAGAGGACGGGTCCTCTCAGGGATTGGTAACTGAATAAGAGATAGGAAACAAAGGATAGGAATAAATGGTCAGTTTTCACAATGAAGAGAAGTAAACATTGGGGATCTGTATTGGGGCCAATGCTGTTTAAAATATTCATTGAGGAACTGGGAAAGTGAAGGCAGTGACAATATGGTGGTCAAATATGTAGATAACACAAAATTATTCAAGATAGCGGAGTCCAAAGTAGATTGTGAAGAGTTAACTGAAGTTTCTCGCATGACAGACTGGACACTTAAATGGCAAATGAAACTCGGTGTTAATAAATTCAAGGTGATGCACATAGGAAAAAATAATCTTAACTGTACATATACAATGTTAGGTTCTAAATTAGGTGTTAGCTCAGGGAAAAGATCTTGGAATTATTATGAATAGTTCTTTGAAAAAAAATCAGCTCAGTGCATAGCAGCAGACAAAATAGCAAAGTGCTAGAAATTATTGGATAATGGATAGAAAATAAAAGAGAGAATATCCTAATGCTGCTATATAAATCCATGGTGCATCACCACCGTGAATACTGCATACAGTTCTGAATGCCCCATCTCATAAAGGACATGGTAGAATGGGAAAAAAATAAGAGAAGAGCAACAAGGGGTGTTTTTAAATGAGCAATGCGATGGGTATGTGTGTTCGTGGCCAAAGTGTGGCTCTGCCATGGAGCGCACACACAGGTGGAGTGAGTGGGGGAAACGGGCAGCTCCCAGCATGGCTAGTTTGGTCACAGAGGCAGCCCCAATGTACTCCCCCTGCCACGGACCATTGGGGAGGGACGGGGGGGACGTGCTGGGCTGGCCTCTGCAAGTGAAATGCCCTAGGTGTGAGCACCGGGGAACCCACACTCCTGGCAAATTCTTGTGACTTACAATGGCTACTTTCCCCACCCACGGTGCCTATAAGCAGCAGACCTGTTTGCTGGCATGGCTGGCTGCTGCCATTCATATGGGCAAGGGCTCTGTGGCCACCCATTGTCACAGAGCTATTCGATTTTCCCAGCAGTGTTCTGCGTGTGACCATGAGTGGGTGCTCTGTGCCTCATGGGAACACGCATCCGGCTGCTCCACCTTCATATGGGGGAGTGGCTCCATGGCTCCTGGATGGCTATGAGGGATAGCATCTCGTCTGAAAACACCATAGGATGATAAATTGTATGAAATGGTTTCCAGACAAGGAGAGGCTGAAAAGGATAGGACTATTCAGCTTAGAGAAAACAGAAGTAGAATATGCCCAAAGCTTACAGATTCCTGAGTAGTGTAGCACCAGCTAATAGGCAGCTATTATTTACCCTTTCTCAAAATAAAACAAAGGGACCATGAAAAGCAAATAAAAGGAAGTATTTTTTCATTCAACGTACAATTAGGCTGTGGAACCCATTGCCAGAAGATGTTGTGAGGTCAATAGCATTTATTTTTTAACTGGGTTAAAAATAAATAAATTGGATAAGTTCTTAAAGAGCAGGTGCATAAATGGCTATTTGTCAACTCTGTTAGGGGAGGAGGCCTCTGACTGGGAGGTCTGGGAGGACTGGGACCTCAGGGACTGGGAGCAAATAGAAGGGAAATGGCTCATCGTATTTTGATCTGTTCCATGTTTCTCTGAAGCAGTGAAAGGTGGCCACTGTTGGAGACAGGATGCTGGGCTAAATGGACCACTGGTCTGACCCAGTATGGCACTTCTTATGTTCTTATGAATGGTTTTTCACTTTCAGGGGTATTTTGTCTTTTCTAGGTAGAAGTAAAAAGGTCTTCTTTACATCCAAGTTATAACTAATGTGATATACTGATCCATATGAAAATCTGAAATTACTTTTGGATAAAGCAATGGTGCAGTCTGAACAGCACTTTGGTCTTTGTGCATTAAAGCATAAGATGACTAAGCCACAAGGAGTTGTAATTCAGTTCCCCTGCAGGCAGATAGTAGAGAACATTTACTATGATCTAAAGCTTAAACCTGCCCACTGAATAAAATACCACATGACAAAATACTAAACAAGTGACAAAAAACCTTCTGCATTTAAGATTCAAGTTCTTTTTCAATACATTTAAAAGACACAAATTCAACTTTTTTGAGATAATTTATATGAGAAAGCAACACTACAACAAACAAGCTTTTAACCTCTTAGTAATCCTCTCATCCATTTAAAACCCAAAGCCAATAAGTTGCCATTAGAGGATGTGTATTTTACCATACATCCTGTCAAGGATGGAGATTCTAATTAATAACCAACTTACATTGCTCCATTTGTGTAGACTGTGTCGCTTCCCTCCACATATTGCACCTGGGCTGGGTAGACATGCTGCACCTGCTGTACAGTCTGCACCTGCTGTACCTGCAAATAAAAGCATTGGGCACTTTATGGGACCATGTGCATTACAGAAAGAAGGTCTAGTGCAAGTATGGTTTTAATGGCAACTAAACAAGATGAAGGAAAAAAGCTCATCCTATCAGGGTGGTCACTATAATATGGTTTGGTAATATGCAGTTGATAGAAATGGTTCTTGAAGTTGGGGTTGTTATAAATGGGGGTTCAGTAAGCAGGGTGTGAGGTGAGGTTTGACTGTATTTTAGGGAAAAGATCTAACTGGTTACATTGTCATGACGTTTTTATATATTCCTTAACTCCTACATCTTGTTTATTAATTCAGTACATTGAAGGAGAACAATCCTTGAAGCCTGCAGTTATCGGAATGAGTGACAGCAACTGTTCCATCCAATGCCAGAGAACATGTTTCAGAACAAAAGCAAGAGGAGGTATTTTGACTTTAAAAAAAAAAAAATTGCTAAGTTTAATAATGTTGTAATTAGAAGGTTCCTCGGCAGTTGAGAAAGACAGCTGAATGACACCCTAATTCTGAAAATAGATCTTTCAGAATTGCAAACTCAGAATAAAGCCTTCAGAAAATATGACTGCTGTGTCAATATTAGAAAATCTATGCTGCTATTAAAAACAAAGCAAAATAAACTTATTGTAATACTGCATACATTTTGCGTCACTCTGGGGACAAAATATAAGACAAAGTTAGGTATAATTCATTTTTAAAGGAAGAGAATGAATTCCTGCAGCCACCTCATTATATAGAAGCGAGAGAGAACTCATTTATTGAATTATTTATTCTTGTATTTATATGCCCGCCCCCTCCTGCACAAGCATCTTGGGCTGGTTAACAACATTTTAACACACATAATATAAAAGTCACCATTTAAAAATAACCCAACAATAAAAATAACCCAACAATTAAAAAAACCACCCTAGCCCAACCCACCCATCCCGTCTCCCTTGGCAAAGACCCGGCGGAACAGCCAGGTCTTACACTNCCACCCTAGCCCAACCCACCCATCCCGTCTCCCTTGGCAAAGACCCGGCAGAACAGCCAGATCTTGCACTTTCTACGGAAAGAGGGGAGGTCTGAGGCCAGGCGGACCTCCAACGGGAGGGAGTTCCACAGCTGTGGAGCGGCCACTGAGAATGGCTCTGAAAACTCCAAAATAATCTTAGGGAAAAAGGCCCTATCTACCCAAATCTACTGATTTGGAGGCCCAAATCTACTGATATGGAGGCCATGGGTTCAAAGGGTTCTCATATCAAAAACTGCACAACCACATTAAGATCTCAACCTGGGAAGCGCACACGAGCTGGGAGAAACTCCCTGATCACCCCCTTCAAAAAACAAGCAAAAAGTGACCCACCATTTGCTGGGCTGCTAACAGCAGCAGACCCGTTTGCTGGCATGGCTGGCTGCTGCCGTTCATACGGGCAACGGCTCTGTTGCCTTAGCATTAATTTCTGCTAAGTGGACCTTGATGGAGGAGACCACTGAACATCCATCCAAAAGGTGGACCATGTAGTTCAATATGTCTGGACTGAAAGCCTCTAGCAGCTGTGCTCCCCTGGTTGTTACCCAGGTTTCGAGCTGTTTCCACTTGGCCTCATAACATGCCCTAGCGGAGACACCTGCTAGTGAGCAAGATCTGCTACATAGGAAGCAAGCACCCTTATTCCTCCTGTGTCAACAGCACAGTCTCTAAGGGAGGTTAGATTTGGGTGCCAAAGCTGCCGCTCATGCTGGGCTATTTGGTCCAGGTCCCTCGATAGAGGCCACCCTGGATCGCTTGACAGCTCCCCAAGCTCCAGGTACCAATACTATCTTGACCAGTCTGGAGCCACCAGAACGATGTCTCCTCCTGAACTCCAAAACCTCCGGAGTATCTGGGGAATCAGGTGAATGGGTGGGAAGTCGTACAGCAATCCTGTTGGCCAGGGAGCTACTAGGGCATCCCCTCACCTTCCCCTGCCCTGAAGAAGAAGCAAAGCACCTTTGCATTGCCCTCTGAGGCACAGAGATCTACCACTGGCATGCCCCATTTGTGGATCAAAGCCTGGAAAACTGAGGGTGTCAGAACCCATTTGTGGAAGAGCACCAAAGACCTGCTGAAGCGGTCTGCCTCCAAATTGTCCTAACCCGCCACATGCATTGCCACTGGAAAAATTGCCCTGGGCAGGCACCTTTCCCACAGGCTGCAAGCCTCCTGCATCAGGGGGAAGGAGCGTGCCCCCACCTACCTGTTCAAGCAGAACATGGCTACCAGAATGTCAGTGCATGTCAGCACACAGTGTCCTCACACCAGTGGCTCGAAGGCCCTCAGGGTCAGCCAGTTGGCTCCCAGTTCTAGAATGTTTATATGTAAGAGATGGTCCTGGGAAGACCAGGTCCCATTTATAGAGAGGACTCTGGAATGTGCCCCCCACCCGAGCCGAGCCAGGAGGCATCCGTAGTAATTGCCGGGTGCAATGGCAGCTGTTGGATTGGCACCCCTTCACAGATATGGTCCTTGATGGTCCACCACCTGAGGCTGTCTAGGACACACTGTGGCACGACTAATCACAGTCTCTTGGAGATTAATCACAGATCTTGGAGGCTCTGCAAGACCCAGCTACCACTGCAGCGAGCACAGCCTCAATCAGATCAGGGGAATCATGGATGTTGTAGATAGCTGCTAGCTGGCCCAGCAATCTGGAAAATAAAAAGTAAGTCTGGCAGGGATTCCCCAAGAACACTTGTTCCGAATGTCCTGATATCTGTGTCAACTGGGGCAAATGCTCAGACCCTTCAAACATCCAAAAAGCCCCAATAAACTTGACAATATGGGTAGGGATTACGGAGAATTTCTCATAATTAATGAGGACCCCCAGGTTGGAGATGAAAATTCCATCACCGAGGCACTCAAGCCCTCAGATGACCTGTCCATAAACAGCCAGTCATCCAAGTATAGGTATATGAAGAACCCTCTTCTGCAGTGGATTGCTGCCATTGGGGCCAGACACTTTGTAAAGACCCTAGGAGAAGTGGAGAGCCAGAAGGGCAAAACCACCAAACTTGTAATGTTTCCCCTTTAAAGCAAAATGCAAGCTTTTTCAATAAGCAGGATGGATTGTAATATAAAAATACACATCTTTCATATCCAGGGTAGTGAACAGGTAACAGCTGCTGCACCGTGTCCCAAAGGGTATAAATGAAGCAAGTCATGCTGCAGCTATGTTCCCTAGGATCTTGGCATGCGACAGCTGACTCTCTGGCCAGGAGGCGATCTAAATGTGGTAATGCTCAATGATGGTGGACAGCACTCACTGAACCATGGGGATGGCCTGTCAGACAGCCACATATGGTCTCAACCTATCCCCTAAGGAAGGATCCCAACGTTTGCCCAGTGGGGCCTAAGGCCAGTGCTAAAAGTGCCTCTTGGTAGGGGAGGGTCCCTGAACGGGAGGTGGTGGTGTCTCGGTTTTCCCCTATGGCAGAATCCTTACACCTGCGGGGACCATGGGTAGCTCACCTGTGCCTGAGGAAAACATGGGAGCAAAGACAGCGGTGGGGCCTGGAAGGTTGATCTGCCATGAAGACACTGGGGTCACTGAAGTGGGGGACCCCCAGCAGCCTGGGAAAGATGTGGCCACTGCCACCTTGAGACCCATCAACCTGGCCATGCTATGGTTAGTCTTTAGCTGATCAGTTCCTGATTGGTAGTGGCAGCAAACAGCCCCTGCTTGTCAAAGGGCAGGTTCTCTACCACATACTGGAATTTGGGAGAGCCCAGAGCAGCAAAATCAGGCATTCTGCCATATGGTAATACCCACTGCCATTTCATGGGCTCTGGAGTCCCCAACATCATAGGATATCCTTGTTGTCGGCACTAACAAAGCTACTGCAAGTCAGTGAAGCCCTCGAGGTCTTCAGGCATTTTGGCCCTGATGATAACCTCCCAGACTGGCAATACCTCTGGGGAAAACTCTGGCGTCAGGGGCTACAGTATGTCTTATTTGGCGAGGTACTCTCCCCCCGCCCTCAGGTAAAGAGGGTTTTGGCTTTTTTAGTTTTATTTCCTTTTTGCTTTCTTTCTTTAAAATGTTTATTTTTTTTATTTCAGGTAGTGGTTTGTTGATTTTCCTTATTTAGTTCTTCTTTTGAATCAGCTAATAAAGTAAGGTGTGGCTTTTTACCGCCATCCTTGTAATTATGGTTTATAAGTGTTTGTTTTCAAATGGGAGTCATTTGTAGTTACAGGTTTTCAAGTTAGTTGAAGTTTAGCTCTGAAGAAGACCCTGCAAGGTCAAAACATGTCAGCAGGAGGAATGGACTGATATGAAGAAACCTTACATTTGAACTATTGGTTTTAAGGAGAACCTCCTCTTGAGCTCTTTTTAGACAGATGACTCTGACTGACTGGACATTTAGGTCCTTTTTACATGGACCACTGCTGGGGGTGGGTGGGGGTGAAGCAGGTGCAGGCGGGTGCACACCTATCCCTCATGCACAGAGCAACCTGCATTTTCACCGGTTGCTCCATGCGAGGAGGGTGGGTGGGTAAGCATGGGTTGCAGGAGTGCGCACCCATGCAGCTCCACATTTACATGAGATGCTTCCCCACATGGATGATGGGTGTCCATGCATGGAAGCATCTTGTGTAAAAAGGGTTTTGTCATTATTATGGTTTTTGTGGACATTTGGATGTGGCTCTTACTCATGCGAGTCTGATTTTATTCATATCTACTAGGGGTGGGAATTCTGGTTCTCCCGAGATCCAATACTGCCGGTTATAAATCCGATGTTTACCTGTACTGGCATACCGGATTTTTAACACTGACAGCGGCACCGGATTTTTTTACATTGCGGCCACTGAAGTCAATAGCCGCAATGTAAAAAATCTGGTACCGCAGCCAATGTTAAAAATCTGGTATGCCGATACCGGTAAATCTGGTACCAGGGAGATCCAATACCGGTACATCTGGTATTCTCCCCGGTGTCCCACCCCTAAATTGGTTCTCTCTTTTGGTTTGTTTGTGTGCTTACTACCGAGCCCCATGAAAGTGTGAAAGAAATGAACTGAGGGGGAGTGGTGAGGTGGGGCTATATATACACCCATGGGAGTGACATCAGGGCATGGGAAATTAAAGGAAAAGTGCTTGCTATAATCCAAGTTGGGCACTAGATGGTGCCAAATACCACTACTGGGACTGGGTGAGAGGATAACAAAGTAGTATTGAAGTTAAAGGAGGAGTTAAAATCACCCTGCCCATATGGCATGAAATTCAGACTGTTTTCATTTAGGCTTTTTAGTAATTATTTTTTATTATTATTTGCCAAAGAAAACAAATAGCATGCATGAGTAAAATATTTTGCCTCAGAGGGACAAACTGAACACTAATTTATACAGTATGCTGATGTGGATTTTTGTCAACAAAATAAAAGTGAATAAAAACATTCAGTTCAAAAATAGAAACCATCTTGAAACAAATAATGTTTCACTAGAGGAAGCTTTGTACTTCACATTAAATTTATTTTTAGTAAAAGTATTAAGAAGAAAATACTGGAATCAAAGTAAAATACAGTAGGATTTATAAATATAGTTTGAAAATATCAACTACAGTATCTTTGATTAAAAATGATTATACATCAATTTCCCTTCTCAGAAATCAAGATGATTGCTACTGTTTTCAGAATTGTGGATTGCTTTTCCTAAGCATCATATAAATAGCACATGCCCTGATATTCTTAGCACATATATGTATTTACATAAATAACTCTTGGTTCAAGACCACCTTTCCTACCATGCTCCACTGCAACCCTTGCAGTCAGACAAAAGTGCTCTCTTGCAGGTACCACAAGGGCCAGCGGAGATGTTCTCGGTTGCTGCTCCAGTATTATGGAACTCCCGACCCCTAGAGTTCCATCAGAGCTCGAGCATATTTTGGAGGCAGTGAGAAATATTTCTTTTTGCAAAACATTTGGCAGGCAGGAATAGGGGTTAGGGTGGATAGGTTTAGGGGCGAGAGTGGGATTATTTTTAGGGATTTTAATCTATTTTGTGTTTTTAATATTGTAAGCTGCCCCAAGCCTTAGGGGAAGGCCGGGGTAGAAATTTAAACAAACGAACTTGCTGACAACTTCTTTCAGAATGTGGAGAAAGGGACGAGGTGGTTGGCTATCCTAGATTTGATCCTAACCAACAGGGGAGGTTTTGTCTATGAGGTGAAAGTAGTGGGAACTTTGGGGGGTGGGTGATCATGAAATGCTGGAATTCATGATCTTAAGAAAAAGTAAAGGTGAGCATAGTCAAATGTGTACCTTTGACTTTAGGAAAGCTGATTTTAATAAACTCAGAGAAATGCTAGGCAGGATCCCGTGGGTAGCTAAACTAAAGGAAAAAGAAGTTCAAGATTAGACTATCGTAATGTGCTCTACGTGGGGCTACCTTTGGTGACAGTCCAGAAAATGCAGCTGGTGCAGAACGCAGCGGCCCGTCTCCTTACGGGGACGGGTCGCCATGAGCACATTACAGCAGTGCTCCGAGCTCTACACTGGCTGCCGATAGTCTTCCGAGCCCAATTCAAAGTGTTGGTGCTTATCTATAAAGCCCTCTATGGTCTCAGCCCCTCCTATCTGCATGACCGCCTCACTCTCTGTGCCCTGGATCAACCCCTGCGGTCTGCTGGGGGCACCCTTTTTGGTGTCCCCCGGATCACGCAGGGAGCTACAATGGAGAGGGCACTCTCAGTGGCGGCGCCCAGGCTGTGGAACTCCCTTCCGGTGGAGGCGCAGGTGGCCTTAGACCTGGCCTCATTTTGGCGGCAGTGCAAAACCTGGCTGTTCTGCCAAGCCTTTGCTGAGGGAGATGAGTGAAGGGGGGGTGAGGGTAGGTGGGGAGGATGGTTTTTTAATTTTCTTTTATGCCTCCCTCGTATGTATTTTATATATTTTATGTATATTTTAAAATATTTTAATTTTTGTACGCCACCTTGAGCTGCTTAGGCAGGAGAGGCGGGATATAAATGTTGGAAATAAATAAATAAATAAATAAATATAAGATGGGTGAGAGTTTCTGAAAAATGAGATACTGAAGGCACAATTGCAAACAATTCCAATGAGAAAGAATAATGGGAAACATCTAAAGAAACCAGTCTGGCTGCACAAAGAGCTTTTTGATGAGCTGAGAATTAACAAGGACACCAGGGGCGGATTGGGAAATCAAAGTGGCCCGGGAAAATATAGTCTTAGTGGCCCTGTGCTGGCGGCAAAGCCGCCGCCGCGCTGGAAACGGACCAATGGGGCGTGGCTTGGGGGGCGTGGCTTGGGGTGGGCAGAGTGCACCAGATTTGGGGCCTAGCAGAGCTGAGTCCCCAGACACAGATCCTCAGCAGCCTGGCAGGGGTGAGTGGGAGTTTATGGGGGGCTGGCAGGGGGGAGACTGCCACTGGTGGGGGGTACTGGCCCTCATTTCAGTGCTCTGGCTCCGCAAATCACTCCGTTTTATTGCTCAATGGTCCCCAAACCAAAATCACTCTGTCCCTTGCTATGCATCCTACAGTAAGGCTTCTTCATTCCTACAGCAGCTGCACTAGTATTCCACAGGCCCTGTGTTTAGCTTAGCAAAGTGAAGACTAAGGGCAGAATTGATACCAAACTTCAAATATCTACATTATATCCTACATTAAGGCGTCATTCCTTGCTGCTGAGTAAAACTCTGCTACTTGGAGACTGAGAGAACCCTCCTACAATAGCATCT
>QEPC01009294.1:2348064-2360894 GCA_003113815.1 Sphenodon punctatus
CCCCCCCCCAAAGTAGGCCCTACCTGCTGCCCCAGGGCTGAAGCTCCATCCTCCCCTACCTTGAGGAGCTCGAGACCACATCACGTGATCTATCTATTATTGGCCTATAGAGTGAGCGTGCACAACCCAGTTGAGTTGAGAGAATAGTGGAAGCCATCTCGAAGAACCTTCTCTACAAAGTAGCAGCCTTCTGATCAGCACGTGGGGAGGGGAGGAGGAGCTGTGTTTGTAAACAGCCTTATCTCCCAGCCCGATCGAGTGTCCCCGCTGCTGCTGCAGCTGCTGCTGTGCTCTTAGGAGGGAGAGGCAGGTGAGACCTCCCACCACCCGGCCCGACACAGGTCGGGACCAACAATTGTTTTTTAAAAAAGAAAATAAATTTTAATAAAAAGACAGCGGGATGGCCCTCCAGTCTAGCCCAGCCCAGCCCACTGGGAATCATCCCGGTGGGTTCAATGGCCAATCCACCCCTGAAGGACACACATTAGAAATGGAAGATGGGTCAAGTCACGAAGGAAATATACAGACATGTAGCCCAGACTTGATGGGACGGTGTCAAAAAGGCAAAAGCACAAAATGAGCTGAGGGTAGCAAGGGATGCTAAGAACAACAAAAAGGGTTTTTCAGGTATGTTAGAAATAAGAAGAAGAAAAGGGAAGCAGAAGGTCTATTGCTTGGTGAAGATGGTGTATTGTAAACAAATGACAAAGAGAAGGCCGAACTACTCAACTCATATTTTGCCTCTGTCTTCCCCAAAAAGGGAAACTGTATCTAACCTGGCAAAAGAAGCATGAATGATGATGGGAAAAGATTGCCGCTCAGGATATATAAAGAGTTGGCCCGAGAATACCTAGCTACTCTAAACGAGTTCAAGTCTTCAGGACTGGATAAATTACATTCTAGGGTACCGAATGAACTTGGTGATGTACTCTCAGAACCTCTGTCTATCATCTTTGAGAATTCTTGGAGAACGGATGAGGTGCCGGAAGACTGGAGATGGGCAAATGTCCCTATCTTCAAAAAGGGGGAAAGGAAGATCCGGGAAACTGTAGACCGTTCAGCCTGACATCAATATCTGGAAAGATACTAGAACAGATTATAAAGTAGTCAATCTGTAAGCATCTAAAAACAATGCAGTGATTACTAGAAGTCAGCATGGATTTGTCAAGAATAAGTTATGCCAGACTAATCTTATCTTCTTTTTTGATTGAGTTACTAGTTTAGTTAGAAAACTAGGTTGAAACTAACAAACAGAATTTAACAGAGATAAAGATAAAGTTCTGAATTTAGGTAAGAAAAATCAAACGTACAAATACAAGACAGGGGATACCTGGCTTAGCAGCAATACATGTGAAACGGATCTGGGGACTGTAGTTGATCACAAACTAAACACGAGTCAGCAGTGTGATGCAGCCACAAAAAAGGCTAATGCAATTTTAGGCTGCATTAACAGAAGCATTGTTTTCAAGTCAGGAGAAGTAATTGTTCCATTCTATTCTGGACTGGTCAGACCTCATCTGGAATACTGTGTCCAGTTCCTGGCACAGCACTTTAAGAAGGACATTGACAAATTGGAACAGATTCAGAGAAGGGCGACAAAGAAGGTCAGGGATCTGGAAACCAAGTCCTATGAGGAAAGGTTGAAGGAGCTGGGCATGTTTAGCCTAGAGACGAGAAGACTAAGGGGACATGATAGCAGTTTTCCACTACCCGAAAGGCTTCACAGCGAGGATGGCAAAGACTTGCTCTCTCTTGCCCCTGAAGGCAAGACTAGAAATAATGGGGTCAAATGACAAGAAAGCAGATTTCGGTTAAACATTAGGAAGAACTTCCTAACGGTAAGAGCTGTTCAACAGTGGAACAAATTATCTAGGGAGCTGTGGATTTGCTGCATTAAGCAGGGAGTTGGACTACATGACCTCTAAGGTCACGTCCAACTCTATGATTCCTTGAAATAAATAAATAAGTGACGGAGTTGGCTTTTTTCCTCTATTTTTCTGTGTCGTTTCTTTAGGTTGTCCCATTTCTCTTTTCAGATGGGGTCCATTTTTTCATTCAGTATGAACTCATACTGAGAACATTCTGAAGACTTGTCCAAAATATGTCCCCCATTATCATCGTGCTGTGTTTAATGCTTTGATTTGCTTGATTCAGAATTTCTGATAATATAAGAAACTCTTCCTAGTGGACTGGAAAGATCTTCTACAGGCATTTTCTGTGAACTAAGTTGATCTTATCCATTTCTGTTGTCGATTTCCATGACTGCTCCATATAGAAGACCCAACATGGTGCTGGTATTTAAATATTTTTTTGCATCAGTCCAAACTTTATAAACCGATACAAACTGGTTGCCACTTTTGATATTTGTTGCTTGACATCTAGCAAAGTGCTGCCATCATTAAACATCACCCCCTGATAAAAATGACTTACTATTAGTATAGTTCTCCATCTACTTTGATGGTTGTTCAAAAACAAAGAGACATCCCCTGCAAAGGACCTTGATAGCCTTATATTTTATTTTTATTTTCCCGATAAACAAATGAACATCTTCTGTGTCTGCTAAGTAGCCGTGTCCTTTCCTTATCTGAATGAATGTGACAGGATATGATCCATACAATACTGTAAGTTTATGATTAATATGCCACATACTACGTAAAAAGCAATATTCCTGCAATTCTAAAATGCACATATGCAAACCATTAGGTTTAGTGGCATTTTAATCTTTCTGAAACACAGAGTACAGTGACAGGATCAATATTCCCCAGAGTTACAATAATGTAGCTTTATGTGCAAAATAACATTAACGACATGAACTCTGATTCTATGGGTAATTTCAGACACGATGCGCTCCTGGGTCACCACAGTGGATTCCCAACCATGGCGAGCTGGCTAACCCCCTCCCGTGGCCCAGGAAGGCCCCAAATAGACGTGACAGGAGCGGGAGGACGTCAAGGAAACGGATGGCCGGACCATGGCCCGGGGCAGCGCAACAGACGTTATACTGATTCCGGACTGTGGTCAGAACACCCAGAAGATACCAGGGCGAGGCGGGAGGCAGACATGGCCGACTGAGAGCAAAGGAATCCAAAAGGCAATGCCCACACAAGGGAAACAGGAAGGGAGGAGGAGAAGGGAGAAGAGCAGCAGAGGTGGCACACACAACAGGCACAGGGAAGCCACAGACACAGTAGAACACACACACACTTCCGGGCGCAAACACACCTAAACAGGAAAGGAAGGATGGGGGGAGCACACCGGGAAGGTCAACACACACAGCACCACGGACACGGGGGCAGGGGAGCCCTGGGCCAAGGAAGGGGAGGGGATCGGGCCGGGAACAGTCCAGGACATGGTGAAAGACACCCACCAGAACCCCACTGACAGCACAGGGAGCACCGGCCACCCAACAGCAACACAGACAGCCCATGACACAGGGGTCCCCAAGGGGACGGAGCAGGGTCACAGGGGGAGGGCAACCAAGTCCGGGAAGGCACTGGAACGGTCCGAGGCAGGTCCATATGGCAAGGATCCCCCTTGCTGATGCAGAAGCATGGCTGGGGACGGAGGCGAGCTGGATCCTGTGGCCAGCACATGCACACACACACCCCGGAGGAAGCCGGGAGGCACAGTCCAGTGGCCCCAAGTTCCGCACAGTCATAGAGGCACCCAGGGGGCAGGGCATGGACACAGGTGAGTGGGCGGCTGTGCAAGGGAGGAATAAACCACGGGGAGAGCCGGTAGAGGTTACAGGCAGCAGGAACCAGCCAAAGGGGGGGCCGGCCACAGAGAGGCACACCACAGGCAGTGAAGGACAGGGGGTGCCCATGGAGGGAACACAGCGACACAGGTGAGCGAAACGGAGGCAAGCGAAGCAGCAAGAACAGTCGTGATGCCGGAATGGCATGGAGCGAGCGGCCACTGCCGCGAGCCAGCAGAGAGGATCAGGGAGCACATGGTG
Source organism: Sphenodon punctatus (assembly GCA_003113815.1). NCBI lineage: Eukaryota > Metazoa > Chordata > Lepidosauria > Sphenodontia > Sphenodontidae > Sphenodon > Sphenodon punctatus. The sequence continues at coordinate 2,352,023 of QEPC01009294.1, forward strand.
GGGCTGTCATCCAGCACACCGAAGACACAAGGGGTCTCACAGCCAGCTGCACGGAGTCGCGAAGGGGGCTGGGACAGGTTGGCCCACCAGATGCACATAGTGGGGCCACTGAAGCATGCCCCGGCGGTAGCCCAGTCCCGCCATGTGGTGGACAACGAGGTAGTAGGCCTCAAATGGGTCTGGTCCGGCGAACCCCACCTGAACATCAGCACGTGACCACACAGCAGCCAGCACCTCCAGTCCAGTGGGCTCCGACAAGGTATAGTCAGCAGCAGGGTGCCAAGGCAGGTGCCCAAGCTCCAACAGGCAGTAATACGCTGCCCCATGCAACCGCTGGTAGCCACGGGCCCCGTGGATGCAGCCAAAGGAGCAAACAGCCAGGGTAGGGCCCCCCTCCGCTAGACAGATCGCGAACCCGGCCAGGCTACAGACCGAGAGGGCCGACATGGTCTCCGCTGGGGACCATGCCACATGCGAGCAACTCATCTCCGGAACGCGCCCATCAGGAAAGGGACATAGGCCCAGTGCCTCCAAACGGAGCCAGCAATCGCGAGCGCTGGCTTCATAGGCAAAGTAGCGAAGGCCGGTGCTCAGACTCGCATAGGCACCAGAGAGGGTATCCTGGCAGCACAGGAGCAGTTTCATGGCCGGGGAATGCCACAGGTCACGTAGGACCATGGTCTCCCGAAATGTCCAGCTATAGGGGGCGCCAGGCAATCCGGGGCACGGGAGCCCCAGGGCAGCACAACCTGCCATGATCCAGCAGGCAGAGGGTCTGCCCAGCAAGGAAAGAGGGGCACCTCGTTCCCATGTGGACTGGGGAGGGAAGCAGGGGAGCTCCAAGGACACGCGATAAAACTGCAGGCCACAACATGGGATGGCTAGCGAGTGATACATGGGGAATGGACCCAGCAAAGCTGCAGGAACCGAGCGCACAGAGCGCAACGGAGCTAGCACTGATAACAGGGAGACGATGACAACAGGCAACCAGCTGTGGACCACACTGACGGACGCATGCGGGCCCAGGGCACAAGCCCCTATGCCAGGAGCGCAGGTGCACCCAAGGGGGGTGCTCACAGCAGCCGCCAGCCAGCTGGCGGCGAGAGGGCTGCCGAGGACGGCCAATAGGGGGTGCAGGGGCCTGCCCCACAGGTGCAAGGGCAGGGCACAGAGCAGGGGCGGGCCCGAGCAGGAGAGCTGTGCGCCGGACCGCACCATGGGCACTGTCCACCATGGACGTGGGCTGCACCTGTGCCTGTGTGTGGAATGGTACCGAGCGCACACCGACCTCCTGCGGCTCTCCACTGACCTGTTCCGCCTGGCCAGGAGTGCTGTGGCCACCCGGTGCACCCACCATGGGCGCCAGCGCTCCTTGGTCAGGCTCAGGGCCCAGCGGCATCCGGGGTGTACCAATGGGCCCTGTGCCTCGCCCGAGGGCAGGCAGCTGCTCTGCAAGAGGCAGCCAGGCAACACCACTGGCACCAGGCTGCCATGGGACGCGCTACCATGCTCGTCATGCCCACTCAAAGGCAGCTCTGGGTCACAGACCGGGCAAAGGAGCCAGGGCCCTGGCACGGTGGGACAATGCAGCGTGGACGGCACACTTCCACATGGACAGGCGGTGCCTCCTGCGCCTCGCTGAGCTGTTGTCGCCCTGGCTGGAGCGGCAGCGCACCCCCATACCCATGGTCCAGCATGTGACCATAGCTGTCTGGGCACTGGCAACACCAGATTCCTGCCAGTACGTGGCGCGGCACTTGAGCGTGGGGGTGAGCACCGTCACGGGCATCCTCCATGACTTCTGCGAGGCCGTGGAGAACGTGCTCCTGGACCGCGTGATCCAGCTCGTGGACCAGGAGGCCGTGCTGGCCGGCTTCGAGGCTGCCGGGTTCCCCAACTGTCTGGGTGCTGTGGATGGCACCCACATCGAGATCCTCCGCCCTACCAACGGGGATGCTGGCGAATACATCAACTGGCACGGGTACCATTCCCTGCAGCTCCAGGCGGTTGTGGACCACCGGTGTCTGTTCATGGACATCTTCACCGGGCACTCCGGCCGCAGCCACAATGCCTGAATTCTCGCCATCTCACCCCTCCGTGCATGGATGTACCAGGGGGACTTTGCCAACATGAGGATGCCCAGGATCGAGGGGGTGCTGATGCCCCCCTGCATCCTGGGGGATCTGGCCTATCCCCTTCTCCGCTGGCTCATGAAGGCATACCCAGTCCCCAGGAACCCTGTGAAGACGCTGTTCAACACCCGGCTATGCGCTTCGAGGATCGTGATCGAGAGGGCCTTCGGTGTCCTCAAGCAGCGTTGGAGGTGCCTTGCTGTTCGGATGGACTTCGCTGTGGAGACCTCGGCCCTCATGATGGGTGCCTGCTGTGTCCTGCACAACATCTGTGAGACCAATGGGGCCACCATGGCGTTCACCACGCCCCAGCAGCCACCAGGACCCGTGCCGCTGAATGTGAATGCTGAGAACCCACGGGAATACCACTATGCCAAGCGGTTCTGCGCTGCCCTGGCAAGGCATATATCCAGTGATGGTGGGACCTGAGTGTGCTGGGCCGGCCCCTNCCCCCCCCCCCCCGGGCTGCTGCAGGACCCCTCCGGTCCCCGGAACCCCGCCACGTCTACACAGGCGGCTCACAACACCAGCCTTCCAAGCACCTCTGCTAGCCCACGTCCTTGTTGGGGGCTCCCCTCTTCAGGCCCCACCTGTCACTGTGCCTCGCCCGAGGCAATCCCCCGGTTCTTCCTGATACCATTAAGCACACAATAAAGTGGTTAGCTGTGTCCACTTGTGAGTTTATTGACTGTTCTGTGGCCCCTGTCCCTCCCCTCCTTCCCCCCCCCGCTGCTTCCTGGCCCACCCTACCACTTCCGTCCTTCCTGACCCTGCAACTTCCTGGGCCGTCCCCTCAGTCGCCTTGCGGGTGCCATTGAACTCTGGGAGCTCTCCTCACCCCCACTGTCACTCTCCAGGTCCAGACTGGCCTGTGTGGTGAAGATGGGGGGCGGCGGCGGTGCCCCTCTGGGCAGCTGCTGCCCTCGGAGACCAGGTGGGACCGGGAGGCGGATGCATGGGCCCTGTAGCCATGCCGGTGGCTGGGGTGGTGGCGCCGCAGGGGACACCTGAGGCGCTGGAGCCAGTATGGTGCAGGGCGGAGTGGCTGCCATGAAGTAGGTGCTCATGGTCCCTGCATGCAGCAGCAGTGACATGCCTATGTCCAGGGACCGCTCCATCTTGCGTGTGTGCTCCGCTCCCAGCCGATCAACAGGTTCCTGTAGCAGCCCCAACACCTTCATCTGCCTGGTGTGCTCCCGGTGCTCCCGCCTCCGTTCCAGGTGCATTTCCGCCGCCAGCTGCCGGCCCTTGGCCTCCGCATGCTGCAGGGCCCTCTCTGTGACCGCCTCCATGCGGTCTATGGCAGCGATCATCCACTCCCCCTGCTCAGTGTTGATCCGGATGATCTCCTAAGCCAGATCCTCCCTCCGGCACGGTACCCCTTTGTGCCCCTCTGCCATTGTGTGGGGCCCCCCTTGCTCTCCTTACCCATTTCTGGGGTGCCTCCATCCCCAGGTCAGTTGTCCCCTCTGGGGCGGCATGCCCCTGCTCCTCTGCCACCTCCTCCTCCACCCTTTCTCGCTAGCCCTCCGCACTCCTTGCCCTTCCACCTTGCTCCATCCCGCCACATTCCCCTGCTGCTGTGTGCCCTTTAAATCTCCCTCCCCGGTCTGTGTGTTGCTCATTGCCTAGCTTTTGCCACGGCTGGGGATAATTTTGTTTGATCCCGCCGGGTGGTTGGCGTTCAATTGTTACATTTGGCGGTTTCCTGGTGGGAATCGCTTTGACCATGATTCTGGGGGTGGTCCTGTCCCGATCTCCAGAACCGTGGTTGCCTTTGGCCCCTACGAGTGACTGACTGTGGTGAACATCTGGATGCCGCCAAACAGATGTTCATGGCTTTTGGCCCCGCCGCGGGATTGTCTGTGGTTCACTGTGGTTGACTGTGATCTCGTAATGTCTGAAATTACCCTATGATTCTAATTTGTTTTTCTTGGGTTGAGAAAAAATAGTTTTTCCTGGGGTGGTAAAAAAGTTTTTTTTCTGGTTAAAAACCACCCCTAGTAAATACCATACTAACCTGGTTTCTGTCTGGTTTCATGTAGCTTTATGTGCAAAATAATATGTTCATGTCATTACCAGATCCAACTCCCCCCCCCCCTTTTTTTTTTTAAAGAAAGGGAGAAGGCGTGTCTGTCTCCAGTTTTCTGACACCTCACCTGTTTTCCAAGAGCTCTCAAATATAATTAACAAACATTCTGAGAGTAGAATGAAAAGTTCTTTCAAGAACTCTAGGGTGCAATTCATCCGTTCCCTGAAGACTTGAATTTACTCAAGTAACCAAGGTATTGTCTGACCACCTCTTTATCTATTCTGGCATGCAGTCTTTTACCCTCATTGTTCGTACACCTGTTGCCAGGTTGGACACAGTTTCTTTTTTTGTGAAGACAGAGGCAAAATACAGACAGAGAAGTTCTGCTTTCTCTTTGTGTCCTACTAACATTTCACCATCTTCATTGAGCAGTGGACCCACTATTTTTTACTTCTGATGTACATAAAAAAGCAAATTTTTCTTGTTTTCGACATTCCTTGATAGCTTTAGTTCATGTTGTGCTTTAGCTCCCTGCAAGAACTTAGAAGTAGAGGATTTGCACCATGTCCTTTTCAACTGTATTTTTTATAAGAATATATGACAAACTTGGCTAGATCTGGTATGTTTAGGAAAGGAATTCTTACCTGTGTTGTATAAAATTGTCTTTCTATTGACCACCTGTGAAGAGTCAGTTATGAGTGCGGTTTCTTCATTTGCTCTATTGGCCGCAAAGATACAAGATCAAGTAGTTCCAAAATAATTGACTAAATCTTACAGACTTAGATTTTACTTATCGCCCGTATTTGGCATTACAGGCTGAGTATTAGACAATTTCTGATTGTAATCTTGCGATGTAAGTCATTGCCATTGAATTATTTCGGTATTATCAATGTTTATATCCCTGGAAGGGTATTGTTTTGTGTAATCTTATGCGTAGGAATGCGTAGAAATGTAGGAATTTAGTAGAAATTCAAAGAGCAATGGTTAATGTTGATTGTATTTTAAATATTCCTTTCTATGTGTGGAATTTTTCTTTTTGTGATACGTGTCTTGGGTCATGGCGAAAGCTAGTACCCGTAATAAAATAATTGAATTGAATTGTGCTTTAGCCTTGCTGACACTGTCCCTACAAAGTTGGGCTACGTGTCCGTGGTAACTTGTGCCTTTAAAAAATAAAATAAAAAAATATCTCCTTTATTTGTGTATATATATAAAAAAAGCATTGAACAATATTAGTCTTTTTACAGTGGAGAGAACCAACAAAATCAATACAATACAAAGTATCAACCCCAAACAAATGAACAAAATAAATTTAAAACTAACCACAAATTAAATCAATAAATAATAATACCCCCTGCACAGGAACGCCAGACCACAAAAACAAACAATACTGAATATTGAAATTACCACACATTCCACCAAATTTCACATTACCAAATCAAATTTGCTGTAATAAGCTTGAGGTTTTTACGGAAGACTTAACTATCATCAAAGACAAAATGAGCCAACACGGTCTCCACACAGCATAAAACTCCTCTAATTTGTGATTTAAATTTGCCGCTATACGCTCCATTGAAATCATATACCAGAGATGATTCATCAGGCCTTGTTTTGTAAGTTTGCGCCGTGATTTCCAGGAAGACGCAATAACGTGTAGAGCAGCCAACTGAATCTGATTACATGAACTCTTTCATTCCTTAGAAATAGCGCACTTTGAAAAGATACCCATAAGAGCAATGGCAGGTCTAAAAGGGAAATAAATACCTGACATCTTTCAGCAATTGCCATACAATTAACCATAAAGGGTGCACCACCTCCACCTCACCCACCCACCAGCAATGAAGTACGGAACTAATTTCCCCTCCAATAAAGATTAGAAATAGAAGGATTGGACATGTGAACCGACAAAGTCATGAGATATCATCTAAGGCGTAACTTAATTTGTACTACTTTAACTAGCAAGGATCTAGAGCCCTTAAACATGTTGAACCAAATCTGCTGCTTAACATTCTTATTGATGACCATATGGAGATCGTCCTTCCACTTACTGATGTACCCATGATCTGCCATACTATTTAAAAAAAATATTATTTATAAAGTACAGATATAATTTGCTTATCAATCCCAATATCAAATAGCAGAACATCTACTGTAATTGGGCATCTTCCATAACTTTCACAATCTGCTCAGTTATTAAGCATGCTGTGCAGACTATTGTATGAGAGGAAGTCTATCCTTTCCCCACTCTTCCAGATTGTCTAATGCCATAAAAGAGTTATCAAAGAGGTGGCGGTCAGAGAAATCCCCTTCCTCTCCAATCTGGACAGCAAAGCCATGAGTCTTTATTATCCTCAACAAGACCCTTAAGGAGTATGTAAGGGGACTGCCTGACCAAGATATCCCCCCATCTTAATGCATTCCAAATATGAAAAGCATAATTAATAAAGGGGTGTGACATTTCCACAGTAATTGATGGCCTACATAAGCTAGTAATAACAGGTCTGTGGGAGTCCAAATTACAAAAGTCTTTCTCAATATTGATCCAACTTGGATCTCCCCCTCCCCACCTCCTAAGTACCAATTTTTTAATGGTCATAACAACTGCTGCAAAGTGATACATTTTAAGGTTTGGGAAATTAAGCCCACCCAATTCTTTATCTGAAAATAATATGGATTTCCTAATTTGAGGCTTTTTGCTTCCAGACAAAGAAAGTCAACAACTTGTTAATTCTATCAAAGAAATAATTAGGCAATTTTATTGGCAGAGCTGAAATAAGGTATAGTAATTTAGGGGCTAACCATTTTAAATTATTATGAATTATTATTATTATTAGCAAGCATTTATATAGCGCCAGCAATGTACCTGGCGCTTTACAAAGTAATTGAATAGACATGGTCCCTGCCCTAGGGCTTACAATCTGAAAGATGGGGGGAGGTGCACACGCTTGTCTTGGTTACATCAGGAATGATGGCTGGTTGGTCCATGTGGTGAGAATATGAGTACACAGACCTTGGGTAACAGATTGTACTGGATGGAAGGTATCAGCAGGAGTTAGGTGAGGGGAACAAGAAGTCAGGGAGGGCAGAGCGGAAGAGGTGGGTCTTGAGAAGGAATTTGAAGATACAGAGGGAGGAGGCGAGGTGGATGTGGGCAGGGAGGGAGTTCCAGGCATGAGGGGCAGCTAGGGAGAAGAGACGAAGGCGGATAGGGGAGCAGAGGAGGCATGGGAGGGTGAGAGAGGGGGCAGAGGAGGAGCGGAGTTCATGGACTGAAGTATGGAGGGAAATTAGTCTAGAGAGGTAGGGAGGAGCAAGGTTGTGAGGAGCTTTATAGGTGAAGACTAGGAGCTTGTGCAGGATTCGTTCAGGAAGGGGGAGCCAGTGAAGAGAGGAGAGGAGGGGCTGCATGTGGTCGAAGCGACGGGCGAGGTGGATGACCCTGGCAGCAGAGTTTTGGACGAAGATAAGGGGAGAAAGGGGAGAGCGGGGGAGGTCAGTGAGAAGGAGGTTACAGTAATTAAGGCGAGAGATGACCCGGCATGAACAAGGGTTTTGGTAGAGGAGACAGAGAGAAAAGGGCAAATTTTAGCAATGTAAGATTCACAAGACCAAGTCATGAGCATTGTAGACTCTGCCATTCCTCAATCTTCCTCTGGAGTTCACTTAATGCAGGTAAAGAATTCTCCTTATACAGATGTTGGGTATTTTTAGTAATATTAACACCCAGAGAAGTCAATTTTGTGTTAATTTTAAAATCAGTCTTAAATTTAGCCTAGTTTAAATTTAGAACTAGGACTAATATTAGAATTCATTATTCTAAGGAAAGGCATTAATTTTCCTCCCTGAACAACTTGACTAATTTATTTACGAACCTATCCTCTAAGAATCTGTCCAATCCTAATTTAAACCCAGTTATACTACTGGTCGTCACAACATCCTATGGCAACAAGTTCCACAAGTTAATCGTACAGTGAGTGAAAAAGTACCTTGTTCCACACCACTCATGATTTTATAAACTTGTAAAATCTAACCCCCACCACCACCTTGTTGTCTCTTCCCTAAGCTGAACAGCAGTAACCTATTGAGCCTCCCAGTGTACAGAGAAGGGAAGACTGAATGAATAAATAACTAATTTAGCTTTTCTACAATGGCCTTGTCTAACCTGAAAGTGCATTTTGTCTCTTAATGATCAAATCCTCCTCCTTTGTTTACTAAACAGACATGTAAATTTAATTACTCAACAAAATTTCAAGATTTTGAAGCCTAATTTCTGCTCCAGGTAGCCAACGCAGTAGCAGCAGGAAGCTTAAGGCTAGGTCGAGGTTCTCTTTTATTGCCTTTCATTAAAGTTAAACAGACCACATGTTCCAGTAATTTTCATTAGTATGTTTTAAATTTATTTTTCTCATTTTCCAAGCAAAAACGGTTAAAAAAAACCTGGGAAAACACAATATTTACTAGGTGTGGGAAACCGGTAGAATCCGGTATCCGATAATGCCGGTACCGGGCGTACCGGCATTATCAGATTCGACCCGGTAATCCGGACCGGGTACCGGATTCCGGGGTACCGGATTTTTTTTGCATTGCAGCCATTTAAAAATGGCTGCAATGTAAAAAAACTGCCCCAGCAAAAAAGTTTTTTTTTAAAAAAACCCTCCCTGAGTCCAGGCTGCGCGGGTGGAAGGGGGGACACCCCCCACCCACCCTG
>QEPC01009294.1:2363933-2388033 GCA_003113815.1 Sphenodon punctatus
TATTTCATTGGTTTCAATGGGGACACAGCGCCCCATTGAAATCAATGAAATAAATCCGGTACCGGCATACCGGATTTAATCCGGGAATCCGGTTTTTGTAGAACCGGTAACCGGTAAATCCGGTAGCCGGTAATGGGCCCGGGGTCCCACCACTAATATTTACTAGGTATGTGAGAACGTGGCTCGGATGTTTGGACCGAACTCAGTCCGTTCAGACGACCAAACCAAACCCGAATCGACCTCAATCCGAACGCGGAAACTACCGAACAGTTCGGCCACATTTGGATGACTGGCAGGTGCAAGCGTGACTGGCAGGCCCAGCGAGGGGGAGGCAGCACACTTCCTGGCACCAAGGTGAAGAGGATTGGAGTAGCAGCTAGCCTGCCCAATCACCACCCCCTTTTCCCCTCAGACCACTGGCTTCGCAGTCTGCGATTGGACATGGAGGACGGGGAGGGGCGGGCGCTAGGCTGCACAGAGCCAATGGGAGTTGATTCCCTTCCCCTGTTTTTGGATTTATTTAGAGTACGATTAGATTGATTTAGGATTAGATTGATTTCATTTCAGTTTTGTCCCCCTCCCTGTGTTGTTTGGTGTGAGCTGTTTGTCTCTACCCCCACCCATCCATATATATTAAATAGTTACTATAGATAGTTGTAGAAGCTAGCTTAGTTATAGAGATAGATATAGCGTGTAGTGATTCAGTTTTTATATTTTAGAGTGTGTTTGTAGGACTAGGCCTTTGTAGATATAATATTCCATTTCATTCCATAGATTTCAGAATAGTTAATAGCAGTTACTAGAGTTAATGTAGATATGTATACTATTAGATAAAAAATGTGAATAAAAAAATATATAAAATCTTTGTGTGCATTCTTTGGGTTGGAAGACATGGAAAAGGGAAGTAGGAGAGGCTGGTCTTCTGCCCGTAAGGAGGGCAATGGGGCACGTGGCAGAATGCAGCAGCAGCCAGAGCCCATCACTACGCCCCAAACTCCACAGGCCTGAGTTTTGGAGACAGGATCTGATCCCCACCAGTCCAGGGCTGGTGGATACCACCCTGGCTGCTAGAGGCAAGGCCTGATCCCCGGGCAACGGCAGCAGGGAGAGGAGCGGCAGCAGCATGGTGGGCAGCCCAGTCTCAGGGTCCCAGTACTCCCCTTCGCGGGACATCATTGTGATTGGGGACAGTGAGGCAGACACTAGTCCCGTGGAGGAGATATCTGGAGCTTAGGCGATGGCTGTCCCTCCCAGCAGCACTGGCAGCAGTGCATCACCCGGTGCGGGCCAGAAGGCAGGAGGTGGCAGAAAATCCTCGGTTTGGGCGCATTTTCAGTTGGTGCAGGCGGATGATCCCAGGGAGGTGCAGTGCACTTTATTATTTATTTATTTAATATATTTATATCCCGCCCCTCCTGCAAACAGCTCGGGGCGGCTAACAAATTTCCATTAAAACAATTTTAAAATATTAAAATAATCATAAAAATCTTACAAAAACATGGAGGACAGTAATTTACAAAAAAATAATAAGGAAGGGTTGGGTGATAAAAAACCCATTAACACACCCTCCCACCCTCCCCAAAGGCCTGGGAGAACAGCCAGGTTTTACAAACTCGCCGGAATGTTAAAAGGTTTGTGGCCAGGTGAGCTTCCTCCGGGAGNTGCTGCCTGCCCGCCCGGCCAGGTGGTCTACATCAAAGCCTGCCTCAGTCTGCCTGTCTTCTGCTCATTCCACGCTGCCTGCCCACCCGGCCACGTGCCCTAGTTCAAAGCCTGCCTCAGTCTGCCTGCCTTCTGCAAACCAATGTCTGCTGCTGCTGCTGTCGCCAATGCCGCCTATGCTGTCTGTGCCACGGGTTCTGCCCCAGCAATCCAATGTCTGCTGCTGCTGCCAATGCGCCTATGCTATCTGTGCCAAGGATTCTGCTGCTGGGCAATCCAATGTCCTACCAATGCCGCCTATGCTGTCTGTGTCAAGGGTTCTGTGCCCCGGCAACCCAATGTCTGCTCCTGCTGCTGCCAATGCCACCTATGCGATCTGTGCCACGGGCTAGAAGCTGCCACTCTAGCCCCAGGACCCACTGTCAGGGTTCTGGGGCCGTCATTCCTCACACAGGGTGCTGTCATTCCACCGTATCAAGAAGCAGCCACTCCAGCTTCAGGACCCACCATCAGGGTACTGGGGCCTGTTACAAGCAGAGAGGGCTGTCCATCCACGTCAGCTTCCATGTCATCTAGAAGCTGCCACTCTAGCCCCAGGACCCACTGTCAGGGTTCTGGGGCCCGTCATTCTGCTCACAGAGGGCCATCGTTCAACTGCATCAAGAAACAGCCACTCCAGCTCCAGGTCCCACCATCAGGGTTCTGGACCTACATTACAGGCAGGGTGTGCTGTCATTCCACTTCATCCAGAAGCTGCCACTCCAGTCCCAGGACCCATCATCAGGGTTCTGGGGCCGTCATTTTTCTCACAGGGAGCTGTCATTTCACCATATCAATTATTTATTTGCTACTATCACCAAGATCTGCACCTTGGATCGGCTTCACCAGGGCCCGCGCACTAGGCTCAAGGTTCACTGCAGCGGCCCTCCTCCTTCTTTAGCTCTGTCGAGTACGTCCCTGGCCAGGCCTCTGCCACTCCCCCACCCATGCCCACAGCAGCTGGGGTGATCCACAGGAAGGGCCCGGCTTGCGTCTCTTAGGACCGACTGACCCATTTTCAACAACTGCTGTTCACACGGAACCCTTCTCCACTTCAGCCTTCAAAGTTCTCCAGGTAGCACACAATCATCCAGCCTGCAATGCCTGGCCAAGTAGGGGTGCCAGCTGCAGTTACTGTGCCCTAGCAATCCAATGTCTGCTGCTGCTGGTGGTACTGCACGTCAGTCATTTGCTCCTCACTCTTGTAGACGGCCATAGTTCGGATGAGTGCGCTGGTGGGCAGGGCTGGATGTCCATAAGATTCACCAGCGGGCAAAGCTTGACCAATTTGCAGAAGAGTTTGTTGAGATCCAGAGAGTACAATCCTGGCCGGACCGCTGCCGCTGCCCCATAGAGGATGGCGTGGAGGGTGGGGTGGGGAGGGGTGGGCGATGCCCGCTGCAGCTGTGGCAACCAACAGGAAGGGCCCAGCTTGCGCCCCGCCCTGCTTTGTGCCCCAGCCCGACCAACCCAGCCCTTAGAGCCAATCCTTAGCCCAAAGTTACGGATTTTCAAGGGCCATCGAGACAGCATGGAAATGCCTGCCTGGCCAAGCAGGGGTGCCTGGCACCAAGCCCTGGCCAGGCCTCTGCCGCTGCTCCACCCATGTCAGCCAGCCTGCAAGCAAACTCCTCTTGGCTATTTCCTCACCTGCCTCACTGATGATGCTGGATACCTCCTCTAAGTCCAGCCCAACTGACCCAACCCTTAGAGCCAATCCTTAGCCCAAAGTTATGGATTTTCAAGGACCAGCGAGACAGATACTGGGCTCTCAAAACTCCCAATACCCTCACAGCTGCCCAGATAACCCCATACGAGCCTCTCCCTCAGCACCCAGCCAGCCCTCACCCCATGGTTGCTACACGTAAAATGGCCGAACAACCCCTAAACACCTTGTATTTATAAGTGCCCTGTGTACATGTGCAATGGTGCGGGAAGGCTTTTCCAAACCCCCTCCCCCCTCTTCGGAGGCAAAGGGAGGAAGAAATGGCCAATGAGTCCAAACCATCCCGGCACTTAGAATGGCAGGAAGGGGATGCAGGAGGAATGGGCTCTCTTGCCTCCGTTTGTTGGGAGGGGAAGAAGCTCTATCATCTTCCCTGGCTCGGTGCTAAGGCTTGGGCATGCCTGTCCTGATGTCATTTTGCTCCTCTCTAGGCTAAACACACAGCACTCTCCCCTTTCAGAGTGACAGTTCTGTCTAACCCTTTTTAGGGATATAAGACAAGTCCATACAGGGATAGAACAGAGTGACGTGGTGAGAATGATGAGAGCCAGCACAAAGAACCTTTTTTATGAGGTAGCAACCTGCTGCTCATGCCCAAGCAACTGCCCACCTCCATGGCATGCCTGTCCTTATGGCATTGAGCTCCTCTCTAGGCTAGGAAGCACTCTCCCCTTTGAGAGTGACAGTTCCACTCAACCGTTTCTAGTGATATGAGACAAGTCCATGCAGGGATGGAACGCAGGGTGAGGTGGTGAGAATGAAGAGAGCCAGCACGAAGACCCTTTTTATGAGGTAGCAACCTGCTGTTCGTGGGGAGAGAGTCTCCCCGCTGCTAGAAGGAGACAGACATGCTCCCACCCATGCTGTCACCTGCAGTACATGGCCAGAGAGAGAGAGAGAGAGAGGCTCCCTGCTGCTAGAAAAAGGGGAGCAGTGCATCCAGCTCAAGCTGCCACCTTCTAGAACCACCAAGAGATCTCATCTGTGCTCATGCCCAATGCCCACATCCAGCTGGCACATGTCTGGGTGGGTGCTTCGACTCGTACCTGGCTTCTGGAAGAGCCCCCCCACTGTCTCTCTCTGTGGTAGACCCATAAATCAGACACAAGCAAATCCTGCCCATTTGCTGCCACCCGCTGATGCCCACTGTTTGTACCTGACTGCTCACCACCCACCCACCCGCCAATAAACAATTTTTTTTTTTACAAACCTGGCAGCAGTGGCACCTCCTGTGCCCTCTTCCTTCTCTGGTGAGGAGCCGACCTCCAGCACCTCTGATGGTCCAGGCTGGGCCTCTTCCTCCTCCACCTTCCTCAGCTTAATGTTTCTTTTTCCCTCCATTGCTAACCAAACCACACCACACACACAGTCAAACCAAACAAATCTCCCTTCTCTCTCTCACACACACGCGCGCACGCGCAAGCACGCACGCACGCACTGTTTCCGGTTTGGTCCCGATCATGGGACCAAAGGATACCAATACCAAAAATAGAAAATTTGAAATTGGTATCAGTATCGATATCGGAAACGACATTGCACAGTCTTTGCCCATCTATCTGAGTGCCCTGCCAGGACAAAGCTCAAAGCTCAGTCTGCCTGCCCAGGACCCAACGTCACCCTGAAGTGAGAATGATGAGAGCCAGCACCATGAACCTTTATTTATGAGGTAGCAACCTGCTGCTCAGTCTGCCTGCCTTCTGCACATGTCTGCCCACCCAGGTTGCAAAGCTCAAAGTCTGCCTCAGTCTGCCTGCCTTCTGCACATGCCATGCTGTCTGTCTGTCCACCATGTGGGCAAAGCTAAAGTCCTGTCCGCCTCTCATGCCAAGGTGCCTTTCTGTCGGCCCCGTCAACCCTGGGTGATTTGCCCCACTGGCCTGGTAATTCCACCGCTGCTGTCTGCTAGTCCGTGGGTGCTCTGCCCTGGCCAATCCAAATGTGCCCAAGCTGCTGCTGCCGTCTGCTGCTGTATGGGATCTCTTCCCTGGCAAATCCTACCATCCTGGCTCCTACCATCCATGGGTGCTGTGCACAGGCAAATCCTGCTGCTGCTGTGCCATGGGTACTGTGCCCTGGCAATCCAATGTCTGCCGCTGCTGCCAATGGCACCTCTGCTGTCTGTGACATGAGTTCTGCTACCGGGCAATCCAACGTCTGCTGCTGCTGTCAATGCCGCCTCTACTGTGCCATGGGTTCTGAGACCGGGCAATCCAATGTCTGCTACTGGGTGTCCACGTGATTCACCGTCATGGTTCTGGGGGCGTCATTCTGATCATGGAGAGCCATCATTCCACTTCATCTTGAAGCTGCCACTCCAGTCCCAGGACCCACCTTCAGGGTTCTGGGGCCATCATTCTGCTCATGGGGAATTGTCATTCCACTGCATCAAGAAACAGCCAGCCACTCCAGTCCCAGGACCCACCGTCAGGGTTCTGGGGCGGTCATTCCGCTCACGGGGAATTGTCATTCCACTGCATCAACAAACAGCCAGCCACTCCAGCCCCAAGACCCACTGTCAGGGTTCTGGGGCCTACGTTCCAGGCAGGGAGGGCTGTTGTACAGCTCCATCCAGCAGCTGCCACTCGAGTCCCATGACCCACCTACATTCCAGGCAGGGAAGAGGCCCGGCCAGGGCATTGCAGGTTGGCATCCTACTCGCTCGATCTCAACCAACTCTTCTGCAAATTGGAAAAGTAGCCTTGCCCGGTGGTGAGTCACGTGGCCAGCCGTGATGGCGGCTAGAAATGGAGAACCCAGTCAGCATAGAGCGAGCAGAACTGGAGGCCTGCTGCTCCTGGGTCTCTGACGGCTTGCCATGCTGCCACGGGCACCTCTGGGGTGCCCCAAGCCTCGCGGCGGGTCCGAACACCGCCGAATGTTTGGGGGGACCGAACACCGCTGAACCGAACCCCAACCCGAACCCGGTTTTTGAACCAAACGGCCAAACCGCGTTCTGTTCGCACATCCCTAATATTTACCAGTTCCCTGGCCAACACTAGTTTTTCTCGGGAAATTGTCACCTCCATACAGAATCAACTAAGGCAAATCCACAAACTGGTGAATCCCAGCCTGTGAAAAAATGGGAGTTGATATGCAAAGGATCCCAGACGAGTCACTGCTAGACACTTCCTACAGTGCTGACAAGATGTTTTTAATCAGCAGGCTAAGCTTTGGACAATGAAGCTAGAAATTAAATTAACAAGAAACTGATCAAAGAACATGAAAGCTATATAAACCAAGAGCTGAAAATGGAGTTTGTTTACTCTGGTACCATCTGCAATGAAGAACCTTGCCCTGGAGCTGGTGAGGTTTTCAGATAGGAGCCATTCAAGTGAATTTAGAATTGTGGTTTTTTTAACCCTTTGTTTTCAGTAGCAACTGCAACTGAACCAATTTTCCTTGCTAACTTTAACTTGAACTTTATTTATTTTTATAAATCTTTCTTTTATTCTAAAGCTGGTGTATGCACGTTTGCTATATCTGGTTACAGAATTCTAACATGTTTCTCTCTTTGTACAGATGCAGAGTGTAGTCGCCATGTTGGTCCCAAGTGACAGAGACACAAAATAGTTCAAATGATATCTTTTATTGGACCAACTCTTGTTGGTGGAAATAAGCACACTTGGACAGAGCAAAGTGGCAGGAGGGAGGGGGGTTAGGAGTTACCCCTCTCCCACTTTGCTCTGTCCACTCCCACCTATCCTATGCCTCCCCATATATACTTGCTCTACGTTTACTCAATTTATATATTTCTACTGGATATGCTAAATGCCTGAGGAAGGACCCTGTGTGGCCCAAAAGCTTGCTTATTTCCACCAACAGTTGGTCCAATTAAAACATTTTCTATAATCTGGACACATCCCAAATTATAGATAGTTACGGGCTTGCACTTGTGATTCTGGCTTGATGGGTTTAGCCCAACACATATACTTTCAAGAAGTGGAGGGAGTAGTAGCCCATGAAGATGGTGAAACTGAGTCATAGTCATGTTTGGAGGTGAAATAGGCGAACACCAAGTCCTGGACACAATGATTTTTATTTATTTATTTCAAGGTTCTTTTACCCTGCTCCCTCCTGCCCACATGGCAGCTTGGGACGGCTCACAGCAAAAATACAACAATATAAAAACAATTCAAAAAAGTTTTAAAACAAATACATAAAATTCTTAAAACTACCAAAGAGCGGAACCACCCCCTCCCCACCCCCGTCTCCCTCCCCAACAGGCCTGGTGGAACAGCCAGGTCTTACACTGTCTCCAGAACGAAGGGAGGTCCAGGGCTAGGTGGGCCTCCATCAGGAGGGAATTCCACAGTCTAAGAGCAGCCACCGAAAACACTATCCCCATCGTCGCCACGTGGGAAACGTTTGAGTCGGGCATCCCCAGCCGACCACAGGAGCCACACCACGACCCAACGTGTGAGGCGGTCCCGTAGGTAAGCAGGGCCCAGACTGTTTAAGGCTTTATAGGTTAACACCAACACCTTGAATCAGGTCTGGAAGACAATAGGCAGCTAGTGCAGAGAACAGAGCACCGGTGTAATGTGCTCATGATGACCCGTCCCCGTAAGGAGACGGGCTGTCGCATTCTGCACCAGCTGCAGCTTCCAAACCGTCACCAAGGGTAGCCCCACTTAGAATGTGTTGCAATAGTCCAGTCTAGAGGTGATGAAGGCATGGATGATGGTGGCCAGGTCAGCGTCCGACACATACGGCTACAGCCGTTGCACCAGATGTAACTGGTGAAAGGCGCTCCTTGCCACAGCCGTCACCTGGAGACCCAAGTGGATCTGCGGATCGAGAAGCACCCCCAGACTACGGACCTGGGAAGCTAATGGGGGGCAACCCCACCATCAACAACAAGGGCCACCAGCCCCTCAGCCCTACCCACCAGCATCACCTTCGTTTTGTCAGGATTCAGCTTCAGACAGCTCGCACTCATCCAGTTTCCCACAGCTGCCAAACACCAGGTAAGCACCAAGGCTGCCGGGTCTGGGTCTGCAGAAAACGAGAGGTAAAGCTGTGTATCATCGGCGTACTGATGACAGCGTATGCCAAACCCTCTCACGACCTCGCCCAAAGGCTGAATATACACGCTGAACAAGAGAGGGGACAGACTAGAACCCTGCGGGACTCCACACGAGGTTCCGGATAGATGATGAGCACTCCTCAAGCACCACTCGCTGAGTTCTCCCGGCCAGGGAAGAGCAGAACCATTTAAGAACAGCTCCACCCATTCCAGTCCGGTCCCACAGACGGGACTGGTATCAAACGCTGCTGACAGATCTAATAGAATCAAAAGGGATGATCTACCCTGATACAATTCACGGTGCAGGTCATAGACCAAAGCCTCAAGTGCAGAGTCAGTGCCAAACCCAGGGTGAAAGCCAGACTGCGAAGGATCAAGAAAATTGACCCAATCCAGATGCCCCTGAAACTGCCGGGCCACCACCCATTCAATAACCTTCCCTAAAAAGGGAAGGTTAGAGACTGGCCGATAGCTGGCAAGGGCGTCTATGTCGAGAGATGGTTTCTTGAGCAGAGGCCATACCACTGCCTCCTTGAGGTGACCTGGCACTCTGCCCTCCCTAAAGGAGGCACTGACAACCCCAGCCAGCAATGGCCCTAAGGTCTCCTGACAGGCCTTAACCAGCCAGGACGGGCATGGATCTAATTCACAAGTGGCGGCCCTGACTGTCCCAAGGACTTCTGCCACCTCAGTGGGTGACACCCACTGAAACTGATCCCAGGAAAATGGACATGGCGGGGCCCTCCATTACTTCGGTTCTCCCATTGATACAACTGCGGTGTCGAAGTCGTGGTGAATCCGGGCGATTTTATCCATGAAAAAGTCGACAAACATGTCACAGCGAGCACTGGAAAATTCCAGTTCCAGGCGGAGGCATGACTGACCAGCCCCTGCACCATCCAGAAAAGCTCAGCTGGATGCGACTTCACGCATGCTACGAGGGCAGCAAAGAACACCTTCTTTGCTGTCCACACAGCCACAGCATAGGCTCTAACTATATGCTACAATCGATCGGCTTCAGTACGCGTATGACGCCAATGTCACTCCAACCGCCATTCCTCCTACTTCATCCATCACAGGTCCTCTGTAAACCAAGGGAACCTGCATTGTCGGCGTTCAGGAAGCAGATGCCTAGGAGCCGTTCGATCGATGGCCTCAGTCAGCAGTGTTCCAAAAAGCTACGAGGTCACTGAGTGAACGGTCATCAAGATTGGGGGGTACTTCCCCAAGAGTCATCCGGAACCTTTCTGATTCCATAAGTCTCCGAGGACCAACCAACCAAAACTGGTTCACCACCTCTCCAGGGGCAGACATGCGCCAGGAGACCAGCCTGAAGGAGGTAATGGTCCAACCACGACAAGGGCACAGATAACACTTCCCCCACCACCAGATCCCCTGCCTCAAGGCCAGTGCAAAATATCATGTCATGATGTGCTATATTGAAGAGGGAGGCGTCATCAGCAAATTACCAAACATTTGGCACAGGTGGCAGATTGTGAAGTGTTCGCATGTGGGCAGCCTCAAATAATGAATAAGATGCCTTGGACCTAAGATTGGTCACAGAGCCAATAACCTCATCACGGAGAACAAAACTTACTATAGAACTGAAGAACAGGAATAAAACCTGCATGTATCTGACTCATGCAAAAAATCAATTTTCACCACTAGGCAAGTGTAATTTGGCAGTCCTCCTATAAGCGCTTATTAATGGTGTGCTGGGTTCCTGTGCATTTCCCTGTTCTGCTCATCACATTTTACCTTGCACTTCGATGTAGAAAAATCTCACATCTACATTGTGCAGTGGTAAGCCTTTTAACCAAAGGCCGACATGAATCAATTTTTGTTTCTTCTTTCATCGTATCAGAGATGCTGTAGTTGCGGATTTCCTGCTTTGAGCAGGGGGACTAGATGACCTCTGAGGTACCTTCCAACTCTATGATTCTAAGTTGTCTGTATAAGATAATTCAGCAAATCTTTGTAAAGGAGGTATAATAATTTAGATTTTTTCCTTCAGCCAATTAATCCTTGTTTGTAGCATTATAGTCACTAACAGATTCTCCATAGAGTCCTTCAATAGCGACATCACACATAGTCTTACAATGTCCCATATGTCTTTAACAACCCTTGTGTAGGTCCAACCCATGTGCTGAATAAGATAAGGACCCTGGGGAAAAAATAGTATGTGACCATATAATTTAAATCTGTATCATACTACGTGCAAATAGGAAGGATTAAGACTGAATGAGTAATTATAAATCTAGCATTTCTTAATTTTCCAGGGCTTGCCTTCATAACCTAGTTATTGTGATGCATATATTTATATGCAATTTGCTAAACTGTTCTAGACAAGAAAAAGTTAAAAATAAAATTTAATTATGGGCATATGTTATCAACTCCCCACTGCACATTAGGGGTGTAACAAATAGTTTAAAAACATTGATGAGCTTTTCTGAGTTGCCGAGGATTGGGCATGAGTTTTCGAGCCACTCCTTGGCAACTCTGTGAATGCTCGGGAATTGGGATGCGACTCTGTTGCAGTGTGTTTAGACTGAGTGTCCAAGCACACTCAGTCTAAACTCTCTGGGAGCATGCTGGGAAATGTAATCCATGGGAGGAAGCTGGACTGTATTTCCCAGCACGGTCCCAGAGAGCTTACACTAAGCACGTTCAGACAAACTGCATTCGACAGAGTCTACAGCGGTGCACTTGGCTCCCGCGGCTTTTAGGTGAGTTTGCTGCCTCCCTTTCCTTCTCCCTGCTATCCTCTTCTCTGTCCCCCGCCCCACCTTCCTGCCCTCGGCTAAGAATTTTGCTGAGTCCTAAGTGGCATGCCGATTCCTTGGCCATTTGGGAGTTGGAAAAACGAGGTTGAATGCCCCGATACTCAGTGAAGTCTGAGTAAATCCAAGCCCCAAATTTCAGCCCTCCTGAACATTATACAACTTCAGCACCGATATCTGCTCTCTGAACTGTGAGACTAAATGCACTATGTGGAAGCTGGAGAAAGGTGTATCTGGAAGAGAAAGGGAAAGGAATGCTGGGACCATGCAGCCCATCTATTTATTTATTTATTTATTTAGCAAATTTATACCCCGCCCCCTCCTGCAACGCAGCTCGGGGATATAGTTATAGACAGAGGAAAGCAACTGCTCTAGCATCTCCCACAAATCCTAGCATAGTTCATTCCTAGCATAGTGGTCCAGAGAGGCCGCTATGGAGAGGGCGTTCTCGGTGGCCGCACCTAGGCTATGGAACTCCCTCCCGGTGGAGGCCTGGGTGGCCCTGGATCTCCCCTCCTTACGTCCTATCTGTAAAACCTGGCTGTTTTGCCTGGCTTTTGGCAAAGGAGATGGGGTGCAGGGTGGGATGGGGGGGTGGTGGTTTTGTGCATTCCCTTTTTATTGTATTTTACGGTTTTACTGATTGCATACATTTTAACATCGTAAGCCGCCCCGGGCAGCTTGGAGCAGGAGGGGTGGGGTATTAAATGATTTTATAAATAAAATAAATAAATAAAAATAAATGTTGCAGCAATAAAAGCAGCAGTTACTGCCTCAGAATGGGCATGGCTCTTTTAAATGCTTGCTATCAAAACTGATATGCCAAAATTATCTTGAGGGAATATCACTGAGGGAATTTTGCTGAGGGAATATCACTTGAGGGAATATCACTGAGGGAATAGAAATGGCCATTTAAACTGCTTATATCTCAGCTAAACTTGATGAAAGGCAAAGAGATGGCAACTCTCTAAGCCGTCCTACTGAATTTCAATGGTCTGTTGCAAACAATAGAGATGTTAGAGTTTCTTATGAAAAAAAGGGCCAAGAATAATTTATAACAAAGCATATCAGCCCACATTTGATCTTGCTGTACAAATCATATGAAGTAGCTTCTATCACGCAGGGTACAATCTTAACACTAATAAAGGGGAATACAGAAATTAGACAGAAAATAGAAATTTGGTACCACCAAATTTGAAGAGAAGCCAATATCAGCTACAAGTGGCTGCAAACGATTTAAATTATGTTCAATTATAAACAGTAGGGTAATCACTCCGTTGTGCTGAAAAGTTGGAATATATGCCTTATGCTTGTGGTGCACTGTTATGCACAAGTGACAGTGCCCTTAGAAGTGGTGAAAATACCCCTCACTACTGGGTATTCCTTGTCGCAGTTGGAAAATACGAATTAATTGGTTAGTTGCTCAATGAACTGAAAATTGTTTGTGTGTGTGTGTGTTGTTTTTTTAAGTTAACAGCCCTAACAAGTAGTCATGTAATACCAAATCATATATATTCTTGGCACTAAAAATTGTCTAGCTAAAGATACTCTTCCTTCTTTTCCTCAACGGTCAAACCAAGGACCTTAATTCCCTCAGAGGGACAAATTGAACTTCAAAAGTTACGGGTCTGAACAAAAACCCACTGAAGCTAAGGAAAAATAAGACTTGCGTTGCCTTCAAGGGGCTCTGGAGGATCAGTACTTAGGCTTTCAGTCCAATCGCCAGATGTTCTGAGAACTTAACTTCCACATCAAGCAAAATAAATATCCACTCATACTGCCCAAATGACACTTGTTAATCCTCCAGGATAACAAAGAATATACAATCCTGGCATCAGGGACTGGTGGTCACTGCATGTTCACCGTTTCTAATGGGGAAAATGCAGTGAACACAGGTTCTTACCTGACAAGTGGCGAACACAATATTCTATAATACATGATAAAAGTATATCACATATCCCTACTTCCTTTAATGGCTTATTTAGCATTAAAGAGGTTGTACTGTATCCTGAGCTTTTTGGGGGGCTCAGCCAGTAACAGTGACATTTTTTGTACGCAGCAGTATTATTAAGAAGTTAACATAAGAACACTGGTCAAACCCATGGTCTATCAAGCCAAGCACCTGTCTCTGACAGTGGCCAATCTAGTTCACTTGGAAGTAGTACCCAATAGGTCACAATGGGACGATCTATTTCCTGTTGTTCATTGGGTTATACAATGTCAGGTTACATAGAGTTGTTATATATCTTAGTGTATTGGCTGATTATTTTTGTGTATTTTTTGAATAAATGTAAAGATATTTTTTTTGTCTTTACAATATTATTTTTTTAGTAGCTTGTTGGTCTTTCCCAGTATTGCTTGCTACTTTTTTGTTTCCCTCAGTTTCATTTGTTTATTAACTCATATTATTTAACCAGGAGTGGAAACTGGATTGGCTTTGGCAACACTTCCAGATCTCATCCAAATTAACTTTAAAAGTTAGTTTTGGGGCTCATCACACTAATCCTTCTCCACTGAATTCTTTGGACTGTAAGCTACTTTTAACTTAAGAATCACAGAGTCCACTTCTATTTGCATGAACAACGGGAAATGGATCCCCCATTGTGACCTGCTGAGTGCTTCTCCCAAGCTACCGTGATTGGCCACTGTCGGAGATAGGATGCCGGGCTAGATGGATCATTGATCTGACCCATTATGGCACTTCTTATGTTCTTAATCTACACAAAAAATATAATTTGTGACAATGACAATTTTGTGATTTTTTCAAATTGAAAATATACAGGCTTTTAATATCTAAATTCTTCATGTCACTACTGTTAATTGCTCACTTCATGCTTTTCAGGTTCAAAGTAACCAGAGAGAATTTGGGGAGGATTAGGGGAATTCGGGGAGCAGCAAAGGAATTGGGAGGCAGAGAAGGGTTTGATGGAGCCGCAGAGGTGGCTGAGAGGACATAGCTTCATCAGGTTTTGTAGAACTGAAACAAATACTCAAAAAAGGGTACACCCATCAAATATGCACTACACTCAAGCCGCCATTTGCAAATTGGGTAACAGGCAGTACTTGCATAGTATTTCTTTTGAATTTAAAATGGCAGGAAACTGAGTACATGCATGTGTGTTTGTAAATGCTCACTAGTTTTATAAGACAGCTGATAGAAAGGGATTTGGGCAGACAGAAAATAGTATTGAATCTATTAATTTTATTCCGTTTATATGCCGCCCCCTATGCCTACGGCATCTCAGGGCGGCTTCCAACATAAAATAAACAATTTATCACAATATAAAAAATATAAACATCTACACAGGTATTTAAAACAATTTAAAAATACCTCCATACGAAAGTTTAGCCCACCCTCCCCGCCTCCGAAGGCCTGGGAGAACAGCCATGTCTTGCAGGCCCGACGGAAGGCCAGCAGACTCGAGGCCAGTCGTGCTTCCTTTGGGAGGGAGTTCCACAGCCAGGGCCCAGCCACTGAGAATGCCCTCTCTATTGTAGCCCCCCGCTTTACACAGGGGACCTCCAAGAAGGCGCCCCCGGTGGACCGGAGAGTCCGTCCTGAGTCACGGAGGGTGAGACGGTCCCTGAGGTATCCAGGTCCAAGACCGTACAGGGCCTTATAGATCAACGTCAACACCTTGAACCTGGCTCGGCACATTACAGGCAGCCAGTGCAGCGCACGGAGCACCGGTGTTATGTGGAACCTAGGAAACTATGCACAGCTACCTCAAAGCAGAAGAGCTGAGCCACACCAGCAGGGCCCTTTTAAAGCACTAACTGTAAGCTCTTTATATGAGCAATATGTAATGACCATCTCCATGGCTAAAGCAGATAGGAGAAACCAGAAGTTGCTCTTTGTGGAAAGTCCTCCTCCAGCGACACCTGATGCAGAGGGCTAGGCCTCAGTTTCCCTCAGAAATAGGCCTCATGCAGAGAGTTCCTTTCGTTGACTACTTTATTTCCCAGTCTGTTTATCTCCCTGTTCACCGCAGGGCTTCACACAGGGGTCCTGCCTGGCAATGGATTTCAGTCACAAACTTAATTTTTTAACACAAACCTTGTTCCCAGAATCCCCTACCAGGCCCTTTCCCTCAATCTTGGAGGCACATCTTACAAGCCTTCTCTCCTGGCCTTCCCTGGGGTATTTCCACCTAGGCACTCAGCCCAGTCTTAAATAATGAGGCATCTGGTCACCTGACCAGCCCCAACTAATCATCTGACCCAAGTAGCCTTCACAGCCCCAACTGGGCTGCTCAGGCCCTTAACTGGGTTAGGTTCCCTGTGACCAAGGAGGTTCAACGGCAAGGAGGTTCTTGGAGAAGGTGCAGCAGAGAGAATCCAACTCACCCTGCTACATACCTCCTTCCCTCCTCAGTAGGATACCTTTAGTTATAGGGTTAGGTTTAATGGGTATTTGTTTATTAATAGGAATTGCTTGGGTTGGCATAATGCTTTAATGTCTATGGCATAGCAAGCTTGGTCTGCTAACCTGTCCTTTCTAAGTTAAAGCACATCACAAGGGAGAAAGATCTATCACTTAAGGAAGTGGTTAAAATGAATAGGCATTAGCTAAGCTAAAGGAAGATAAGGCACTGATTGGTTGCTAAGCTATAAGGCAGATAAGGCACTGACTGGTTAAACTAGAGATTTTTTACCTTATCTAAGTGAAGGTGGCATAAGGATACTTAGTTTCATGAATAATCATAGTGACATGCTATATTTGGGTTTCCATGGTCCAAGTGGTCTATAAAATGTGCCCTTCGGCAGGTCTTTGCTTGCGCAAGCCAAAACCTCAGACACCTGTTCCAAGCACCACCTCTGTATTCGGACAGCTCACTTAACGACCAAGAGAACGTTCTCTGCTTCCATCCTGATCTTTTTCTCTGGAAGGTCAACTCAGGAAGGCTCAGGGTGGCCCCGCACTCGGGGTCCCCAGCTCCCGGCCTGACAGTGGCCAGGAGCTGCAGCGGAGGGGGCCAGCAGGAGTGAGGGAGAGGCAGAGGCCCCGCTGCCCCCTCCTGTTGGCCCCCTCCACTGCCTGTCTCGTTCAGAGTCTCGTTCAGGGGAAATGAGGGAGAGAGAGGCAGAGGCCCTGCCTCTTCCTAATTTCCCCTGGTCGAGAGACTGACAGGCGGGGGGGGGGTACCCA
The DNA here is from genome assembly GCA_003113815.1 of Sphenodon punctatus. NCBI lineage: Eukaryota > Metazoa > Chordata > Lepidosauria > Sphenodontia > Sphenodontidae > Sphenodon > Sphenodon punctatus. The sequence goes on from QEPC01009294.1 coordinate 2,380,316, forward strand.
CAGAGTGAGGGAGAAGAAAGCAGAGGCCCCACCTCTCCCTCACACCGCTGGCCCCCTCCACTGCCTGCCTGGCTGTTTCGGCCAGGGAAAATGAGGGAGAGGCGGGGCCTCTGCCTCTCTCTCCCTCATTTCCCCTGGCTGAGACTCTGACAGGCAGCGGGGGGGAGACAGCAGAACATCCGGTGGCGGCGGGTAGCAGATTTAATCTGCTGCCGCGGTGCCCACCCCAACTGAAGCTCCGAGTCCGGTGCGGAGACCAGGCCGGAGGTGGCGGTGGAGGTGATGGCGGCGGCAGCGGACCAGATAATTGACTGAATGGCCGCTCAGGCTTGGGGATGCGCGGAGGGGTGTGCCCATCCCCAAGCCCAGGCCCAGGTAGTGTGCTGCCCCTGGGACCGGGAGCACCCCCTGAGCCAGGGAGATAGGGGCCCTGCATTTCTTCCCCGCCCTGGGCCCCACTTACGCTAAGGTCAGCCCTGGGTGAACTGGCTGTCCCAGAGGAACTGATCATTCTACTGAGATGGTTTTAGTATAGAATCTCTCTATGTAAGATTTAAGGATATTAGATAAATCTCATTTCTTCTTTCAAGTAATAATAGGAACCAAGATTAATCATCTTATGCATTACTGGGACGTATTTCTCATTTACTTTTCCTCTATGGGAAATCTGCTTCCTACCTCTGACAATATTCAAACAACTGATTCTCTGTATTGCTAATCTATTTTAAGTAAAGCTGCTCAAATTATCTTGCCTCTGTGTTGATTTCTTGTGTGGGGAAGGAAAGAAGTCAGATGACATCTAAATTCTTTTAAGGGGAATTTTCCCCCCTTAACTTTAATCTCAATACCCCCTCAGAGTGCAGCCGTTTAGCAAGCTTGGTAGTACTATAACAGAACACCGTAAGCACCAATGTACAGTAACATCAAAAACAAGTAATACACTCCAAAATTAGCATCCCCTTATACACAAACAAGCAGTTGCTCGTGCTTCTTGTACATGCATAGTCAGGGAACATTGTGTGTAAATCATGAAAACAAACATATCCCTCAAGTGTCACCAAAATCCGCCCTGCGGCAAACACCTTCTCCATTTCTTTTCTTTGCAGGAGTGTAGCAACCTCGACTCGTGCTCAGCACTGCTATTACAACAGCATTCCTCCTTTTTTCCCCTTTTAGCCAGGCATGGCCTCTGCTGTTTAGTTTCCACCTCTAAGTAGGAAACTCTCCATCTCAGGGATTCGTCAGTCTTCTGGGACAACTGTCGTTCTACCTGGAACTTTGTCACCTCCTGCTGCAAGCCCAGCTGTTGCTCTCTTTCTGTATCTAGCTCCTTCTGAAAGTCCTCCACCTTCTTTTGGGACTCTCTCAATTCTTCCACTAGGACCCAGCCTCTCCACCCAGGAACAGTGTCTGTGGAATCTCCATATTGGTTAGGGATGGAAAAATCAGTATCAGTCCAATATTGGACCGACCAATCTTCAATTCCGATTTGAATCTTAATAATCAGAATCGGAATCAGATTCCAATCAATACAGTTTAAAACCTGCCTCTCTCAGCCTTAAACACAGTCCAGGTGCTGGGCAGGAGCCCGGGGGAGGCAGAGCTGGGGGTAGAGGGGCTGGGCAGAGGTGGGGAGGGTAGGGGATAGCTTGCACTTACCTTTTCTTCGTAGGCTCCGGTGACCTGTGCGGTGCCCGGCACGGCCTTCTTAGGGCTGCACGGGGAAGAAACTAACTCCCCAAAAGCAATGCACATGTGCAAAATGGCCACCATGGCCATTCTGCGCATGTGCAGTCATTTTTCAAAATGGCACTAGCAGCATCAACGCAATTTTGGAAAGTGGCATCCAGCCTGTGCATGCTCAGAGTAGCCATGGAGGCCATTTTGTGAACATGCATTGCTTTTGGGGGGTTAGTGCTGGAGCCTAGAAAGAAAAGGTAAGTAACAAAACTACCCTCTCCCCTGCCCACCCCTGTCCAGTCCCACTACCCTCAGCACTGCCTCCCCATGGCCCGTACCCGGCGCTGGCCTCCTCCGGAATCCTGTCCTCCCCATCTGCCCCAGCAGCGCTGCTACCACAGACGTTGGGGTGGGTGAGACACAGGCAGGGGTCCAGGGAAGGTGGGCACTGGGCAGGGGGCCTGGGGGAGGGAGAGCTGGGGCAGCTGAAAGTGCCAGTACCACTCCAAGGACTCGGCAGGGGATCCGATGGGAGATTGAATCCCCCAACTCAAAATCGTATCAGTCTGATTTCTCAGTTTTGGGGCAAATGAGATGGATCCGATACTGATATTCCCATCCCTAAGATTGGTTGGGTGAGCCACAGTTGGATGCTTGGCCATCACTGCCATATCAATCCTTGTAGTTGGCCAAGAACTCATACTGCCCAGAACAGACTTAACTCCACCCACATGTCCTTTTGCCTCATTGGGGTATTTGTCTTCACTCCCTTGTGAGCCCAGCAGACCTGTACTGGTTCTGCAAACAAGCTAAGCTTTGTGTCCCAACTCCCATTACCAACAACCCTCTCAAGGGCACCTCCATCTCATACGCCGTGGTTTTGACATTCACAGCAAGTTACTGGAGTAGCATCAGTAGCATTCTCAGCCCCACTCTAGTCATAAGAACGTAAGTAGTGCCATACTGAGTCAGACCAATGGTCCATCAAGCCCAGCATCCTGTCCTCCGACAGTGGCCAATCTCGATCGCATGGGAGAATAACCAACAGTCACAATGGGCAATCCATTCCCCGTTGTTCACTCCCAGCTCCTGACAGTAAGAAATTCATTCCGTAAGCTACTTGGTTAATAGTCATTAATGGACCTATTATCTAAGAACTTATCCAGGCCTTTTTAAAACCCAGTTATACTACTGGTCTTGACAACGACCTCTGGCAACAAATTCCATACGTTAATTATGCGTTGAGTGAAAAAGTACTTCCTTTTATTTGTTTTAAATCTGCCGGCAGCTAGTTTCATGGAGTGTCCCCTAGTTCTAGTACTCTTTGATAGGGTAAATAACTGTTCCCTATCTACTCGTTCCACAGCACTCAAGATCTTCTAAACCTCTATCATGTCCCCTCTCAGTCTTCTCTTCTCTAAGCTGAAGAGACCCAGCTTGTCAAGCCTCTCTTTGTACAGAAGCCGCTCCATACCCTTTATCATTCTCATTGCCCTTCTCTGTACATTTTCTAGTTCAGCTATGTCTTTTTTAAGATGGGGCGACCAGAACTGCACACAATGGGTGATTTCAGACATGACAAATCCAAGATTCACCATGCCTGAACCACACTCAAACGCAGCCCGCATTTGACTGTGGTGAACGTCTGTTTGCTACCCGCCAGATGTTCACCAGTCAAACGCGGAACGCGTTTGCATTCACCACACTTCTGGACCCGAGGACGCGAGCGGGTCCAGAAATGTGGTGAATGGCCACCATGGCAGGGGTGAATGAAACGTAACTTCTGTTCACTCACCCCTGCCACTGGTGGAATCCATTCCCCCCTGAATGCGGTGGCGAGTGCGGCTGGATTGGCCGCCCTCGCTGCCCGTCCGGCGGGGGGAGGGTCGTTGTGCAACACAGGGGGCAGGGCTGTGCAGCAGCACGCTGCGCCGCCCGGCCCGCCCCCTCCGGGAGCCGCGGTTCCCCATCAGACGTTATGCCGGGCCGCATTCACCACGGGCCGTGGTTCGTCGGTCCCTGCGGCCCGGGGCGGAGCGGCGCACGTCTGTTGGCGCACCCCTTCACCCCAGGCCGTGGTCCAAACCACCCCACGGCCCGTGATGAATGGGGCCCGGCGTAACGTCTAAAATCACCCAATATTCCAGTTGCGGTCACACCATCGATTTGTATAGAGGCATTATGACAGCCTCAGTTTTATTCTCTATCCCATTGCGAATAACTCCTAACATGGTTTGCTTTTTTGACTGCTGCTGCACATCGGGCTGAGGATTTCAATGTATTGTCCACAATCACTCCCAGAACCTTTTGCTGTGTGGTAACTCCTAGCTTAGTACCCAGCATTGTGTACTCATAGTTTGGGTTATTTTCCCCTATGTGCATCACTTTTCACTTGTCCACGTTAAATCTCATCTGCCATTTAGATGCCCGGGCACCCAGTCTCGTAAGATCCTGTTGCAGTTCTTCACATTCTGCTCGTGTTTTAACTACCTTGAATAACTTGATGTCATCTGAAAATTTTATCACCTCACTCTTAACGCCCTTTTCCAGATCATGAATGAAAATATTATTTGTCCTTGAAAGTGGTTGTGAAACCCCCACTCTCTGTATCCCAGCAGAGTGTAAACAGTTCCAATCTCTATAAGGACAATCCTTCAACAGGTCTCTCTCCTGTTGGGCTCCATTTCCACTTGGCCCCAAATGCCTTTGCTCATGGCTTCCTTTGCTTGGTCATAGCTGCTCACAAAAAACTGTCCTCCACACATGCTGCTTTTGGCCTGCCAAGCTCCAACTACTTGACCTCCTGAGTACTGCCATCAGTTCTCACACTTGACTTCAAATCTGCTCATTGCTGTAGCTCCTGCTCCGCCATTCGCTGCAGGAATTGTCACGATTTCTTCAGGTCCTCTGCACTCATCTCTCTCCCCTATTGTGCCAGGGCATGACTGCTGTGCCTGCATTCTCCACCACATGTGGTAAATTTTCCTCCAGTCTCACCTGATGCAAGGGGCTAGGTCTCAGTTTCCCGCAGAAACAGGGTTCATGCAGAGAGTTCCTTTATTATTATAATATTATTATTATTATTACTAGCAAGCATTTATATAGCACCAGCAATGTACCTGGCACCTTACAGAGTAATGGAATAGACATGGTCCCTGCCCTAGGGCTTACAGTCTGAGAGACTGGGGGGGAGGGGGGGACTAAGGAAGGGGAACAGGGGAAGAGACAAGGGGTGTAACATTCACGAAGATGCGAGGTCTCAGGTGCAAGCGCTTGGCTTGGTTATATCGAGAATGATGGCTGACTGGTCCATGTGGTGAGGATATGAGTACACAGACCTCAGGTAACAGATTGTACTGGATGTGGATGGTAGGTATCAGCAGGAATTAGGAGAGGGGAGCAAGGAGTCGGGGAGGGCAGAGCAGAAGAGGTGTGTCTTGAGGAGAGAGCTGAAGGTGCGAGGTGAGGCGGATGTGGGCAGGGAGGGAGTTCCAGGCATGGGGGGAAGCAAAGAGGAGATGGAGAGGAGTGGGAAGCAATATCAAGGCGGAGTTTATCCATCTTGTTAGTGAAAAATGAGGCAAGATCCTGAGCAGTTTATAAAAATATAAAACATATTAAAACTCTAATCATGTGCAAAATAAAACCCACAGTGCAAAAACTCCCCACCCCAAATTTAGCCCGATATACCCATCCCACCCTTCCCTCCTCCCTCACCAAATGCCTGGTGGAAAACCAGGTCTAACAATTTCGTTGCAAGACGAGAAGATTCAGGCCGACGCGAACTTTCACCGGAAGGGAGTTCCAAAGCGATGGTGCAGCTGCCGAGAATGCCCTCCTGTCTGTCCAAACCCATCAGCAAAGTAGGACTTCCAGGAAGGCACCCCCGGACGACTACAGGGGCCGAACAGGGGCCCGGGGGTGAGGCAATCACTCAGATAAGTAGAGCCTAGACCATGAAGGGCTTTAAAGGTCAATACCAGCACCCTGAATTGGGCCCGGAAGACAATAGGCAGCCAATGCAGTGCTTGGAACACAGGTGTTATGTGCTTCCTGTGGGCCGTGACAGAGACAGGCCGCCGCATTCTGCACTAGCTGCAGCTTCCAAACCGCCGTCATAGGCAGCCACACGTAGAGGGCATTGCAATAGTCTAGCCTCGAGGTGACAAAAGCATGGATGACAGTGGCGAGATCAGAGACTTGTGACATATGGGCAGAGACTTTTCACCAGATTGGTGAAAGGCATCCCTGGCCACAGTCAACACCTGAGAATCCAGGCATAGCTGCGAGTCCAGGAGCACCCCTAGGCTTTCCACAGATGGAACCAAAAGAGGACAGACATCCCCAATAACTGGGGAGACCTCACTCGGATCACCAGACCTGTCAACTAGCATCACCTCTGTCTTATCGGGATTGAGCTTCAATTGGCTCAACCTCATTCAATCCTCCTCAGCGTCCAGGCACCAAGACAGCAAGGAGACAGAGCAAGATAAAAATGACATATACAGCCGGGTGTCATCCACATATTGATAACAGCGGACCCCCACAGCTGCACACGACCTCCCCAGGCAGCTTCATATACAAGTTAAACAAGCGAGCGGATAGAATGGAATCCTGCGGAACTCCACACGGGAGGCCACCAGGGGACGAAGTACAGTCCCTTAGCACCAAGGGCGGATTGACCATTGAACCCACCAGGAGGATTCCCGGTGGGCAGGGCCGGTTGGGAGGGCCGGTCCCACAGCCTGTTTTGTTTTTTATTTTTTTTAAAAAAAAATTGTTGGTCTCGCCCCACCCCTGGATCAGGGGGTGGGGAGGGGAGGCCGGCCTCCCCCCCCCCCCTCTGCCTCAAGTCTTCACCCTCCCAGAAGTTGCTTTTATACTACTTCCGGGAGAGTCTGGACCCTTCTCGCTCCCTCCCAGAAGTAGTATAAAAGCAACTTCCGGGAGGGTGAAGCCTCATGGCAGGAGCGTGCAGCGGCAGTGACAAAGAGTGGAGGCGGTGAGCAGCCATTTGAGGACAGAGCCGCAGGGCAGCAGGTGGGGCCTGCCTGGGGGGTGGGGCGGGGCCGGGGCCTGCCTGGTTGGGCATGGGCCTGGCTCTTGGGGGGCCAGGGGCTGGCCGGGGCCTGGCTCTTGGGGGGGGCGGGCTCTTGGGTTAGACAAGGGGGGGCTGGGAATACTAGTGCAGCTGGCGTAGGACTGAAGGAATGTTACATTTAAATGTTTATATAATGAATTTAATATGTTTAATAGAGGGTAACAGCTGGTGTAGGAATGAAGGAATAGGGGAAATAAATCCTGAGTGGTAGGAATGTTGTGCGAGAAGGCAGCTGTGCATTAGCAGAAAGGGTGCATTCCTTCACGGCTGTTCCTTAATTGTGTTCCAGTGCAGCGTTACTACAGGTGCAAGGAATGACGCCTTAATGTACAATCATGTAGGTATTGGAAGTATGGTATCCATTCTCCCCTTAGTCTTCTCTTTGCTAAGCTAAACCTAAGTGGTAGGAATGGTATCAATTCTCCCTTTAGTCTTCTCTTTGTTTAGCTAATCCTGAGTGGTAGGAATGTTGTGAGTGGTAGGAATTCTGATAGGGATTCTGAGTGGTAGGAATTCTGGTATGAATTCTCCCCTTAGTCTTCTCTTTGCTAAGCTAATCCTGAGTGGTAGGAATGTTGTGCGAGACGGCAGCTGTGCGTTAGCAGAAAGGGTGCATTCCTTCAAGACTGTTCCTTAATTGTGTTCCAGTGCAGCATTACTACAGGTGCAAGGAATGATGCCTTAATATTAGAGGTGGGACCCCGGGCCCATTACCGGCTACCGGATTTACCGGTTACCGGTTCTGCAAAAACCGGATTCCCTGATTAAATCCGGTATACCGGTACCGGATTTATTTCATTGAGTTCAATGGGGCGCTGTGTCCCCATTGAACTCAATGAAATAAATGAATTCCTTCCCCCTCCCCCTCCCAGGCTGCGCGGGTGGAAGGGGGGACACCCCCCGCCCACCCTGCCCAGCCTGGATTTTTGTTTAAAAA
>QEPC01009294.1:2388399-2431859 GCA_003113815.1 Sphenodon punctatus
CCCCAGGGATCGGGTCATACTTACCGGCGGCTGCGGGGACGCCGCGGCCGCTGGTGCTGGGCTCGCCTCTCAGTCTGTTTTTAAACAAAAATCCAGGCTGGGCAGGGTGGGTGGGGGGTGTCCCCCCTTCCACCCGCGCAGCCTGGACTCGGGCTTTAAGTTTTTACATTGCAGCCATTTTTAAATGGCTGCAGTGTAAAAAATCCAGTACCCGGAATGCGGTACCCCGGACCGGATTACCGGGTCGAATCCGATAATGCCGGTACGCCTGGTACCGGCATTATCGGATACTGGATTTTACCGGTTTCCCGCCCCTACTTAATATACAATAATGTAGATATTGAAGTCTGGTATGAATTCTCCCCTTAGTCTTCCCTTTGCTAAGCTAAACACAGGGCCTGTGGAATACTAGTGCAGCTGGTGTAGGAATGAAGAAGCCTTACCGTAGGATGCATAGCAAGGGACAGAGTGATTTTCGGTTGGGGGCCACTGAGCACCGAAATGGAGTGATTTGGGGAGCCAGAGCACTGAAATGAGGGCCAGTAGCCCCACCAGTGGCAGTCTCCCCCCCTGCCAGCCCCCATAACCTCCCACTCACCCCTGCCAGGCTGCTGAGGATCTGAGTCTGGGGACTCAGCTCTGATAGGCCCCAAATCTGGTGCACTCTGCCCGCTCCCAAGCCACGCCCCTTTGGCCCATCTCCGGCACGCCGGCGGCAAAGCCGCCAGCACAGACCCACTAAGACTATATTTTCCCAGGCCACTTTGATTTCTCAATCCGCCCCTGCTTAGCACCACCCGCTGGGATCTATCTACAAGGTAGGAACGGAACCAATGTAAAACAACTTTAAAATAGATTAAAACAATACGTGTAAAAACAGCATAAAAATTTTAAAAAACCAAACCCCCAACCTTTCCCCACCCCTGTCCAAACCCCCCAATCACACTCCTACCCCAAACACCCACCAACCCCCCATTCCCTATCCCTGCCCGCCAAATGCCCTAACAAATAAAAAGGTCTTGCACCGCCTCTGGAAGATGCTCAGGCTCGGGCTCAAACGAACCTCAGGGGGAAGGGAGTTCCACAGTACTGCGGCAGCAATCAAGAACACCTCCCTGCGAGCCCTCACCGTACAAACACGACTAACAGGTGGTACCCACAGGGGGGCACTCCTGGGGCCACAGTAGGGCATAGAAGGACAAGCAGTCTCTCAAATAAGCTTTGATCCCAGAATCTCCTCTCAGGCTCTTTCCTTCAACTTGGGGGAACATCTCCTTACAAGCCCTCACTTTCCAGGCTTTGCTGATGGTCTCTCAAGCTAGGCACTCAGACCTTCCTTAAATACTGAGGCTTCTCGTCACCAACCTGACCAGCCCCAACTAATCATCTGGCCCAATTAGTCTTAACAGCCCCACCTGGGCTGCTCAGGCCCTTAACTGGGTTTGGTTCCCTGTGATCATCAGGGCAAGGAGGTTCCTGAAGCTGGTGTAGCTCACCCTGCTACACTCTGGTAGCTCTGCTGGTATAAAAGAAGTGGTAGGATTGGGGGATCAAGGCTAACGTAGACAAAGAAACTCTATATAAACAGCAGGGAGTCGACCACACAGAGGGGAAGAAAGCCCCTCTTGCTAGTGTTATTGGTTTACAAAGTAAATGTACATAACATATGGAGGAAACTGCACATTTATGCGAGTATTATGCCAATCTAGTCTCCATAACTGAATGAGCAAAAGATGGCTAACACTGGTGTGTGTAGTTCTGGTGGTAGTGCTGAGCAAAGGATATTGAAGTCATGGGTTCAAGGCTGCATAAAGAAATAGTACTATCTAGCCATCCCTGACCCAAATTCTTCAAGTGACTCCTGAGGCAAGGAAGAACTCTTTTTGTCCCTCTGACTGGTGCAAGGATAGATGGGTAAGGTGGACTATCATAAGGGAAATAGTTCCCTGAGCTACTTCAATTAGTTACTGAGCTACTAATAGCCTGGGAACTACTTGGACACCCCCCCCCCCCCCATTTTTTAAACATATCATAAGCTACCTCTCCCTCCCATAATGTCTGTCTGATGAACAAACAATATGTTCTTTACCCTTGTCATCTACATTACATACCATGTCTCCAAAATCAGACACATCCATACGCACATATTTTGAGGACTTCTGAGCACCAGGGATTTGAACTGTGCTTCTTTCAATGCAAAAACTTGTTTGCACACTTTAGTCCATCCATACCAATTAATCTAGCATGATGTCTCTCATCAGGTCCAATGGAGAGGAATAAAGTTCAATGACTATAAGATGATGGGGCTGATCCTAACAGTTATTCCTGTGTGCTGTGTGCATGCCATGCACGCATTGCACACTGCCCTGTGGACCCAGCACACACCCCACTATGGGGACTAAGATGTTGTGTGAGCTGTGCACATAAACCACACAGGTGAGGGTTTAGGATCAGCTCCAATAGCTCTCCAAACCTAGAACAGTTCTGTTGAGAGAATGAACGTATTCTGTCTGATGCTTCACATGAACTTTATATTTTCAGTTAATAGTGGTGCCGAAGTATAACTTGGAAAGAATGCAGCTTGACTTTCAGTTTCTAGTCGAGTTTGCAGGTCATCACAAATTTAATATAAAGTTATTGAGAAAAACATGGAACCCCACAAATCTATTTTTAAAGTCAATTTACAGAGTAAAAAGTATTTTACAAAAAGTTTAGGGAAGCAGACAACTCTAATTCATTGCCTTGTCCATCACAGCACTCACTACTGTTGATAGTATGAAAAACAATAATAATTAAGGAACCCCTTTTTAAATTGGGTCAGGGATTTAGTGTATTCTACCATTTTTAGTTTTGAAGTTAATATTAAAGAGTTTACCTAGAGTGCAAAGAAGCCTGTAAATAATAATGAAATGCCACATTTTAAAAGACAACTATTTTTAAATCTTTGCTTTCTCATTAGTTAATCTGCAAAGAAGGTGCTAAATTAAATTGCTATAAATTCTAATGTGAGTGTCTGAGGAGTACATTTTAAAAAGTCTTGTAAAGAAATAGTTTGCTGTAGAATGCTTTTCAGCATTCAAACATGCACTCCTACTTTTTTTAAAAAAGAACTCTGTCAATGCAGTAGAGTTTAGGCTATTTCAAGAAAAACTTCAGCTTTAAATGTAAAATAGAGATCTTTAGTTCTGGATACCTTGGGGTACACCCAAAACATCCAGAGTTGAGGGGGTTCCAGAACTGCAGGTCTCTCATCTCAGACCAGCTCAGTCTGGCACTGGTGGAGGCAGAAAAGGCAGAAAAGGAGGGCACTTTGCCTGGTTATAACAGAATATGTGTTTGTGAGAGATGATTCTTTAAGCATGTTTATTTATTTATTTATTATTTATTTTTGTTTTATTTGTTTTTGCTTTATTTTTAAGACGTATTACCCTGCCCCTCCTGCCACAGGCAGCTCAGGGCGGCTTACAACAATACAAAACAAACAATTGAAACAATAATAAAAGGAGGAAGCAGAGACAACAACCTCCCCACCCCCCCCCCCCCCCCCCCCACCAAACGCCTGGCGGAACAGCCAGGTCTTGCAACACTTCTGAAAAGAAGGGAAGGTTTGAGGCCGCCAGGCCCCCACCGGGAGATCCACAGGCGCGACCACCGAGAACGCCTTCTCCTGCATGGCCACCCAAAAAACACGGGGGACCTCGAGCAGCGCATCCCGGGACGACCGCAGGGACTGATCCAGGACACGGGGAGTGAGGCGGTCTTGCAGATAGGCAGGGCCCAGACCGTTTATGTTGAAAGGAACTGTCACTGCTTCTATCTGTGATCCTCGTCAATGCACACATTTGCGTAACTTTTTAATAACCTGAGTTGTAAATTGAACCATCGTTCTTGAACATACAAATGTGTGTACACAGAGCTTTTCAGAGAGATCAATTTTTTCCAGTTCAGTTCCAAAGTTAGTCAGTGGGCTATTAGAAATTTTCAACACACACAAATTTATGCAGATTAGGGGTGGCGTAAAGTGTTCCTATTTCTCTTTGTAAATGATGGAGGGTAAGCCAATCACTGCCAATCAGCCGATTAGGGATAAAGAGCTGGTCAAAGGTTACTGCAATCATCTATTAATGCACACAGTGTGTCCTGAAAGGGCAGCTACAACTTGCATGCCTGCCCACGGTAGCTAGATGACAGTCAAACAGTATCCCCCACCCACCTGTCAGTCAATTAAAGGAAAATCACAGCATACAGGAGGATCTTTAAGAATGAAGTGTTTGTACTAGTGAAATCCAGATTAGCAGATCTCAAGTGTACTGCCCACTTAAGCAAGATCTGTTAACTCTGCCCCAAGAAAATCAGCATCTAATTAATCATTTTTAACAGTGGATTTCTTACAGTGTTTAAATGAATACAACTCTGAATCTTCTATGATTTTTTAAACATTTTACATGTATTACAAATGTGGCATGACTGACCCAGTAAAAGAGGATGGCGAACCCATATTGTATTCATTACCCAGTTTGGGTCTGATGTCTCATCCCAGAACATTCACAATGTACTAGGGAAAGTGTACTATTGTCCACTAACTGTAGACAAGTCTTTCCTATTGTGACTTTTGAAAGCAAACAGCAATTCAGTATCTCAGTGATTATAATCTACTCTCAGTTGATCCCACTTCTAGGGCAGGGCAGAATACTAGCCTACTGAAATTTGCCAACATTTGAGGTATGCTTGAGTAGACATGTATTGACATTTTGAAGCTATCCAATTATTGCCAAATCTTGTATCTTCCTTTATATTAGAGAGAAAGATCACAAAGATGTTGGCTACACAACTCCAGATCTACTGGCACAGCATGAGATGCTTTTGTTTATTTTGCACATTTGAAAATGGTTTTATGTCCTAACACTTTTTATTTAGATATAAAAAATGCTATTCTAAGCACTAGATGCCTAGATGATTTTTAAATATTGCAGTCCATCCAAACAAAATACTCACCCAGAAACCTACCTTGGCCTACATAAAATAAGAGCAGGTAGTTCTAGAATTACGTATTCTTTGCAGATAGGAACAATCTGATTAGCATTAACAAGTGTCCTATTTCTAATACAATAATTTCTGATTATGATCCTGTTTGGGCCAAAATCAAATTCAATGTCAGTAAAAAAAAATTATTCCGTGTCTGCTGCTTTAAAAAAACATGATATATATAGAGAGCTGATATATATATTGAAAGAGCTGGGTCTATTTAGCTTGGAGAAAAGAATACTAAAAGGGGACAACAATCTACACAAATAGAGTGTGGTCAAATCCAACACCCCACCCCCAGTCCCTGGAAACAAGCACTGACAGTTACTAAAGGAGCTGAACTCCTTTCCCTCCATTTTCATGGTGAATTAGTGGGGTGTGTGTGTGTGTAATATATATATATATATATATATATATATTGTTTCCAGGGACTGGGGGTGGGGTGTTGGATTTGACCACACTCTATTTGTGTAGATTGTTGTCCCCTTTTAGTATTCTTTTCTCCAAGCGAAATAGACCCAGCTCTTTCAATCACTCATATGATCTGTGTTCCAAACCATTTATCATCTTTGCTGCCTCCCTCTATATCCTTTCCAACTTTTCTATCTCATTCTAGATTACTTTCTGCAGTCTCACTGCACTTGATAAGTGTTTGGCTTTTCCAAGAAGCAGCTCCTTTAATTTCTTTACAACCTTTTAGAGCCTATTATCTTTCACACAATTCCCATTATTTCCAATTGGCATTCTATATCATTTGTTCTAGCATGTCTCCTGCACAAGTGCTTTTCCTGAGAATCCACCAGAAAAGAGATGCCTGGGGCTTGAGTATTTTTCTCATTGTCTCTCTCTCTCTCTCCTTCAAGCCAGACTTATGTAATATTATGCTTTTATATTTTTGTATTTGGTAAAATTGCAATGGCCTTCGGCCGCGCAAATAAATTTTTATTCATTCATTCATTACCAGGGAGATGACAATAAAGATGCAAAATAGTCCGCCTTTTGCATTTATTTTGTATTGAATTAAGACGCCAAAACAGAGAATAGGAATTTGTCCATTTGTATCAGGAATACTTACCTTATTAGCTTTTTCAGAAGCATGATTACTGATATTTAACAACATGAATGCTGAATTACTGCACTGATGCTTTAATTCAATAAATTAGTCCTTACAAAAATGTGTCTTTTTATGCAACTGTTCTATTTTAACAAAATGGTATGTGGGGGACAAAGATCAATGCAAGGCAGTCAAACTTTTTTTCAGCCCTACAAAAAATCAGTTCTTCATTACGTCAGTGGATCTGCACAATTATTGTTTTTTCATCTTTTATCCAAAGCTAACAGTCACCTACCTGTTGCTGTACTGGTACCTGCTGTACTACTTGCGTGGGCACTGCTGCCTGGCCAGCCACAGATGTCTGTAAAGTCACTGTCGAACCTGTGTCCGACCCAGTCTCTGATGTCTGCATCCTGGTTTCTGAATAAAATTAAGAAGGTAAAGTATCGTTAGTATATGAACTTTTTTTTTAAAAAAAGATTTTGTCACTTGTCCTTATCTAAATCTTGAGAGGAGTATTTGCATGAATTCCAACCTGGGATTAAGCAAAAAGACTCCCCCTGCTCTCCACTAGTATCACATGAGTATGTGTACAAGCTTATTTTTCTCTTAAATTGTTGCTGTATCCTGAACTGTTACCAACTATATAGAGAGGTAATTGTCCAACATGCCTACAGTTGTGCAGCAAAAAAAGAAAACTTTCATTAATTTATCTCCCAGTCTATAACGTAGTAGTGTATTCAATAAACCAGTTCAGCAACACAGTGCACGTATAACAATTTGAGCAGTGATGAAGGAAGCCCGTGGTAGACCTGGGCTCATGTTCCAAACATAGGCCCTGCTAGGGCCAAGGAAGCAGGGTTTCCCTAAACAGTGACTCTCCCAATGGGGCTCCTGGTCATCCTTGGCCACCCCCACAAGCCAGTGATCCATCATTTTGAGAGCAGCAGCAATCCCACCAGGAAGGAACTTCTAAGAGTGGGCATGAGCAGGACCAACACTTCACCCCGGCTCACTCTGAAAACTACCTTCTTGACAGGGCCTTTTGGAAGGGGCCCGAGCACTACTACAGACCTTCCAACTGCCCGATTTTCCTGGGAATGTCAACGGTAGGAATAAACATCCCTGGATGAGTCACTGCCCTGGCAAAATCCCGTTTTGCTGAGACAGCAGCTGAGTGCTGCTGTAACTAAAAATAAAATAAAAAATCAATCTCAGTTCCCACCCTCAGAAGCAGCCTGGGTGGAGGGCAGACGGGGAGGAACTTCTTCTGCCCGCCTGCCAGGGTAACCTTGGGCTCTGCTACCATAACCTTCTGGATCACCACAGTGCTCCTGGATCAGAAGGTTGCTACCTTGTAAGCAAGGTTCTTTGAGATGGCTCTAACCATTCTCACAACACCGCAGTGAGAATGTTCAAACCATCTACAAGAACCTTCACGGTAGCAACCTTCTGTTCTTCGAGTGGCTCAGACCATTCTCACAACTGGGTGCTGTGCGAATGGCCGGAGCCCTTGAAGAAGAACCTGTTGCTGCCACTGCCGCACAGAGGCACACACCAGGACTTGAACAGCCAGGACATCTGGAGGTGGCGGCAGCAGCAGCAGCACGGGCAGGTGGGCCAGGCCTGTGTGTGTGTGTGTGTGTCAATGTAAATGAAAGAGATGAGAGCTTGAATGGGGGGGTGTCTGCGTGAGAGAGAATGTGTGTGTGAGAGAGAGAGAGAATCTGTGTGAGAGGAAGGGTGTGTGTGTGTGTGTGAGAGAGAGGGAGGGAGGGAGGATGTGTGTGTGTATGTGAGAAAGATTAGAGTGTGTTTAAGAGTGTGTTTATGTATCAGTGTGTCTGTCTACGTATGTGAGTCTGTGAGAAGGATTGTGTGTCTATGTGCGTGTGAGAGATCAGAGTATGTGTGTGTGTGAGTGTGTCTATGTATGTGTGTCTATGTGAGAGAACAAATGTGTCTATGTGTGAGAGATTAGTGTGTGTCAATGTGTGTCTGTATGCAAGTGAGTGTGTGTGTCAGAGTGTGTGTCTATGTATGTGTTTCTATGTGAGAATGCGTTGCTCCCTCTCCTGCCCCATGCCCCCTTCTTCTCTCACATGGCTGTCCCCTCTTTCCACTCTCCCCCTGTGCTCCCACTTCTCCCCATGAGGCTGTCCTGTTGGATCCCTTCAACAGCACCATATAATGGACGGTGGACTGAGGAGGCGCACAATTTTCCCCCACTATGGTGAGTTATACAGTAATTTCTATTTTAATTATAGTAAATTTGCATAAATGAATGCCCCCCCAATACCATTTCTATTGGTACTAGTCAAGCAATTTAAATACTGATTAATGTTATTAACAGTATTTTAATTGCTTGACTAGTACCAACAGAAATGGTATTAGGGGAAAAAAATATTTGCCTGCTTCTTGCTAAGACCCATCTTTCCGGCACCAGCATGTAATAAGTAAGTGCTGCTTTTTAATAAATTTTTAAAAAACCTTGGAATTTTTTTTCCTCCTGAAGCAGGCACTACAGGCATGTGCACTGTGGGGGGATGGATTCTCTATGGGACAGTGGGGATATGTACAGAGCTGTACAGATCTGTCTCTCTAGGCGACAGTGCCATGGGAATGGATCATATACCTTGCCATAATCTACAGTGTACAGGGCTTTGCACTGCGGGGACATTATCCCCACTGTATGGGGCAGCGAGGATAATGTAATGTGCTTATTGGCTGCATTTTGGGGTGTCTTGCGTATTTGACTGTGGCTTGGACATGTGGAATTTAGTGCTCTGCATGCACGCTTTTTTACTTGCTTTCTGCTTGTGGAATGCTTGTAGTTGGAATTGTGGGAAACACCCAGTTTGTAAACCATCATTGACGGTGCAGTGAGCACAGACAACCTCCATTTTGACGAAGGGCAAAAGCGCCTTTAAATTTAATTCACATGCATGCAAGCCGGGCAGTGCCCCTAGGCCTGCTAGCGGCTTTGCTGCCAGCGGGACACAAAGACAAATGTCCCTATTTTCATCTGTGAAATGTTGTAGGGTATGCTACTAAGAAATTTTTCAGAGTGGGCAGGATGGAATTTTGGCCCTGCTCCCTCCACTGATATCCACTGACAATTTCCTAACAGTGCTCAGACTGCTTGCAAAAAGGGGCCCCCTAGAGGCCAAGGCCTGGGCTCAAGTTAGTCCCCTTGCTCCCCTGAATTTAGGGCCCCTTATAAACAGGCCGCACTGCGGTGATGGTCGGTTTACACGCCAGTGCTGGGAGTGGGGGGTACACAGGTGTACACTCATCCCCCACGCATCCCCATGCACGGAGCAACCAGCGTTGTCACAGGTTGCTCTGTGTGTGCGTGATGGGTGGAGGTGGGTGGGCATGCGTGTTTCTCAGGAACGTGCACACACGCCCACTCATAGCTGCTGCTGCCACCACTGTACACAGAGGACTCACCCACGCAGGGCATACGTTGGTGCGTCTCACGTAAGAAGAGCCTATGTTTCTAAAGAAATTTCAGAAAAAAACAACCACCACGTGAGTCTGAGCCTCCTTTTAAACTTGAGTAAATGAAGAGTTTTAACCCATTTCAAAAACTTGTTTGAGGGGAGAATCAGGCAGTGTGTCTCTTTACATCTTGGGCCCTTACTAAACATGGATGTTACATGTTGCAGGTGTGCTCTATGGGTGCCTTGCAACATGTATAATAAAATTTAACACCCATTTTATCAGTGTTAGTGTGTCTGTGTGAAAAGGGCCATAGTTACAGCTGAACACTTGGAATTGAGTTGAATGCTGTGCCATGAACACATCTGTCATGTGCAGACAAGCAGGAGAAAAATGCATCTCAAGATGCCAAAAATAAAAGAATTCAAATCAATCCACAAACCCATTCCTGAAAATAGCACTCTCTGAATGCTACTGAAATCACAGGGGAAAGGAAGCAAGCTTGGGGGGAAATATGTTTAAATCACAAGTCTAGACCACAAGAAGGACTATATATCTAGCTCAGAAGCTGAACCCATTTCAAGTAGCTAAATATTTGGGGGCATAACTCTTGATCTAGGAAGCTCAAGTTTTCTACCAGAGTTTACAAAGGGACTACTAATTAAAAATCACGAGAATGAGGAAAAAACGGGGAAGGCAAGCAGATTGAAGAAACAGCATCTGGAATAGTCCAGATAGATTTAAATAATTTTCTTCCCCGAACAGGGCTACTAATATAAATAGTGCTCAGTGTGAATAAGAGCTGCAGAATCTTGTCAGCATTTGGGTATTGGTATTGCTTTCTAGCTACCTACATTTAGGAGCTAGAGAGATCATGTTATGAAGGAGAAAGAAAGATTATTTTAAATCCAATGAGAACAGGTGAGAGGCTACATCATGAAAAATAGGTAAGATACTGTCTTCCAGAAGCACGTTTCTTGCCTGGCTGTTCTATCAAGAGAATACTAGCATAAGCAATTATATGAAAGGAATTGTCAAGAGGCAACCTCACAAATTTCACAGACCTGTTATTAACCATGAAACAGGACTGTTAGTGGTATGGGAGTAACTTTGGGCTAAAATTTGACACTGACCCACACAAGCGTCATCCCTTTATCTCAAGAATTGCAGGAAGAGGAAATTTGCGAGGGGACGCAGCTACTATAATCACTCCTGTAGTTTGTGGATAGTAGATCTTACTGTCAGAATGAACTTTGCTAACCCAGGCAGAAACTGGGAGGACAAGAGTAACTATCCTGTCATTCCTTTCCTAATGTTTGGTTTCTTCTAGCGCTTGCAGAGAGTGGGGTAAACGTATTATCATGTTACTTTAGCAAGAAGACACAATAGTCTCAAATATAAGACAAAACCTGAAGCGTGTAAGATAAGTAGAGATATTTTAAAGATTAGATTATGGGGGGAAAAGACAAGCAAGACATTTGGGCTTTATCCCAATGAAGATTGCATACTTACATGACCTCATTACTGCAGTGTCTAAGCATCTCAAAATATTAATGCATTATCCTTCTACCAACCCTGTAAGACAGCAAAGTAAAATTATCTCCATTTAACAAGAACCAAAAAATAGAAAGACTAAGGGTGAAATCCTCTGCCATTAAGGCCAATAGGAGATGATGCTGTGTGGACTTCAGTAGATGGAGGGTTGTACGCTAGGTAACTTTCCACAAAAGAAGCCTGCGGTAAAGCAGGAAACCGTATCTAGATCTCAAGTCCCAGACTAGCACAAAACCACTGGACCAACCTTCCTCTCTCTCAATAGCCAGGATACAAAATTGGATCTCTTCATAGTATCAGACTTACAGATCACTAAACACAAATCATTCAGGATACTTTAGTTTTCATTAAATTCCAGATGCAGAAAGTGGAGCTTTACTCTCTGATTGGGGCCTCTCAAAAGGTCTGGTTCTTCCCCATAACTTCCTTTGAAAGTCAAATGGGACAGATAAGTGATAAGAGGAGAACAACATAGCAGGCCTTAGGCTGGTCATGGGCCTAGGGAACATTCTATAAGATGCAGCACATAGACCAGAACCTTTCCTGTCCCAGGGGCCACTTTGACAATCAGTATAAGCTCTGAGAGCTGCATACAAGGTGAGAGCAGGGATATTTAAGGGATGTTCTCATGAAAAGGAGGGCCCAGATCATGGATTTGTGCCACTGATCTGTCCCCTAGCCTTGTGTGAATGCCCTCATCTTTGGTCCTTTACCCAGAGCTCAATTTTTCCGTGGTTGGAGGTGGAAACTGGATCTAAGGGCCAGATCCAGAAACTGAAAAGGGGCCACATAAAAACTTGCCTCGACCCGAGGTTCCCCATCCCTGATGTAGACTGTAAGTTTAAGTCCCATCTGTTCCATCCAGGGGCGGCTGGTGGGCAGGGGTGAGGAGCAGTGCCCCGTTTCCTGCACCCCCTGCCTCACTCTCCCATCCCCAGAACTTCTTACAGCCAACCTGGCCTGATTGTCTCTCAACTGTGTTGCTGTGCCACTCGTGCATAAAAAGCAAGGAGTGGATCCCTGCTCCTCCTGCCTTCCACCTTTCCCCTCAGCAGCCAGCCAATGGGCCCACCCCTGCTTTGCTCTCCCTTTCCCCAGCCTCCTCTCAGCTGGCTGGGCATGCTAGTGGAGGAAGAAGGGAATTTGTTGGCAAACATGCAAAAGTGCACAGAGCTGATACCCACTTTGTGCTACTGCACATGCATTTCAGATACGGTATACCAAGATCAGAAACAAGAGAGGTATGCTGGATCTGAGGTGCATGCACGAAGCACACAGAGCCTTTAAAGCACTATGTGCTTTTGCACATGTACCAGTCGGCCATGGAGTGCCATTACAGGCCAGCTCGGAATGGGGGGGGGGGGGGGGAGAACGAGGGGATGGGAAAGGAGGAGGCAGACCAGGGACGTGCTCTTTTTGAGCACAGTGAAGGAACGCTGGAGGGAGTGGAAGCAGCAGCGGGGCCCCTCCCCTTGCTTTTCATGTGCTGATGTCTCAAGAGCAGCCAGACGTCACCTGCGACGCGCTGGTGTATTAAAGGAAAACGGAGGGGCTGCAAAGGGGGCTAGGGCACAAACGCATAGGTTCCTATGAAGGAACCCGGCCAATTAGGATGGTTTTAGGGTGGTTTTTCCAGGCACCCTAAAAGCAATCAGAGGCCCGAGGAGCTCTCTCCCCCATGGAGGGACCAGAGGACACAGCAACAGCCTAGAACCAGTTTGGGCCAATTCAGAGGCTGCTGCAGTAGATAGCGGACTGATTCCTATACTTGGGCGAGTAATTTTTTATTTATTTATCCCCCCTCCCCGAATTTTGCTGCTCTTCACAACTATGGTACAGCTCCTTTTAATAGTTCCCCCCTCTCTGAATGATGTATTTTTTATTTTCTTTTGGATTTATTTCTAATAAATCCAAAAGAAAATAAAAAATACATCATTCAGAGAGGGGGGAACTATTAAAAGGAGCTGTACCATAGTTGTGAAGAGCAGCAAAATTCGGGGAGGGGGGATAAATAAATAAAAAATTACTCGCCCAAGTATAGGAATCAGTCCGCTATCTACCGCTATATATATATTTGGCTATTTTAAATATATTTTTTGTTTGGATATATTATGCATTGACTGAATATATACATATTTTTAAAAACATTTTTATATTTGCTTTTGGATTTTTTTATAATTTGTTTTTATTTGATTGTATTTTGTTTGGATACTGGATATTCGGCTTAGATATTTAGTGCATTGACTGAGTGTAGCAGGGGAAAAATACAAAAAATTCAAATGTTTTTCCAAAAGTTTTACTTGCAGACTTCTTATATTTAATATTTTGCAGCAGTGTAAACACTTCAAAAATACTTGCTTTTCATGTGAACTTATATTGTCCTGTTTCTGAAAGAAGGAAACAGTGGCGCTCCTTCTTGTGATAGCAACTTTTAATTTTGTTCCTCTTTCCAAGTGATCTGATGCTTGAGAAAATTTTGAACTTTGAATGTTTAAACTATTAGGGCCCACTCAGCATTGATGCCAAATGAGGTCTGAGGATCGGGGCCGGAGGTGCCCAGAGAAGTGTCCCCAATCAGCTGTTTGGCATGTACACCCAGGCTGGGTGAGGATGCGCTTTTGCCCTCCCCCCTTCAGCTGTTTGACAGCTGGCCAGGGTGAGCATGCACCTCGGGCCTGCTCTTCTCAGGCAGCAAGGATCCAGGCATCCTGTCCCGTATGGTTAGCTCCTCAGCCATCCCGTAGTGTAGGGAGCTGTGGTGGTAGCCCCCATGCCCAGGTTACCAGGGGGGAGGGGGGGAATATGCTTGTGTAAACTGCTGTTCCCAGTGGCTCGAGAAGTGGCGGCTGCAGTGGCCCTCCTTGGGGCAGCCCAGGGAGCCGGCCTGCCCCCGTCTCTTTTGCTTTCACCCATAAACACTCACAAAGGACTAAAGGACTACCTCCTCCCTTATGTTCCATTGTGCCCCTCAGGTCAAGCAGTGGTCTTGCAAGTTCTATCATTGTACTAGGCTCAGACACCATGGGCACACAGAGAGGCATTTTCAGTGGCTACTCCACAGCTTTAGAACTCCCTCCCACTGGAAATTTTCTGGAGGCAATGTAAGTCCTATTTATTTGTCCAGGCTTTTAGAGGACAGTGAGAGGGCTTGGTAATTGGAGTAGGTGTGGGATTGTTTATAGTGTTTTATATTTTTATGCTGTAAGCTACTCAGGGTCTTCAGTGACCCTTTTCACAAAGACACTCTAACACTGATAAAATGGGTGTTACACTTTATTATACATGTTGCAGGGCTGCAGGTGTGCTCTATGGGTGTCCTGCAACATTTATAATAAAATGTAACACCCATTTTATCAGTGTTAGAGTGTTTGTGTGAAAAGGGCCAATGACGGATGTAGTATAAATCTAAGAACATAAGTGCCATTCTGGGTCAGACCAATGGTCCATCTAGCCTAGCATCCTGTCTCCGACAGTGGCCAATCCTGGTGACTTGGTAGAAGCACCCAACAAGTCACAATGGGGGATTCATTCCCTGTTGATTCCCCCAGCTCCCATCATGTTCCCTGATTGTGTCTGGCTAATAGCTGCTAATGAATCTATCTTCCAGAAACTTGTCCAAACCTCTTTTAAACTCAGCTATAGTACTGGCCCTTACCACAGCCTCTGGCAGTAGATTCCACAACCCAATTATACGCTGAGTGAAAAAATATTTTCTTTTATTTGTTTTAAACTTGCCACCCATGAGTTTCATGGAGTGTCCCCTAGTTCTAGTACTAGCTGAGAGGGTAAATAACTGCTCCTTGTTTATTAGTTCCACACCACTCATGATTTTATAGACCTCTATCATATCTCCTCTCAGTCGTCTCTTCTCCAAACTGAAGAGCCCCAACCTACCAAGCCTCTCCTCATACGGGAGCCCTTCCATGCCCTTGATCATTTTTGTTGCCCTTCTCTGTACCTTTTCTAGTTCAGCTATGTCTTTTTTGAGATGGGGCGACCAGAACTGCACACAATATTCGAGGTGCGGTCGCACCATTGATTTGTATAGAGGCATTATGACATCCTCAGTTTTATTCTCTATCCCCTTCCGAATAATTCCTAACATTCTGTTTGCTTTTTTGACTGCTGCTGCGCACTGCGCTGTGGATTTCATTGTATTGTCCACAACCACCCCCAGATCCTTTTCCTGAGTGGTAACTCCTAGCTTAGTACCCAGCATTGTGTACGCATAGTTTGGATTATTTTTCCCTACGTGCATCACTTTGCACTTGTCCACATTAAATCTCATTTGCCATTTAGATGCCCAGGCACCCAGTGTCGTAAGATCCTGTTGCAGTTCCTCACAGTCTGCTCGTGTTTTAACTACCTTGAATAACTTGGTGTCGTCTGCAAATTTGATCACCTCACTCTTAACACCCTTTTCCAAATCATTAATGAATACATTAAACAGCACCGGTCCCAATACAGATCCCTGAGGCACACCACTTTTTACATCTCTCCATTGTGAAAACTGACCATTTAGTCCTACCCTTTGCTTTCTATCTTTTAACCAGTTTCTGATCCATAGTAAGACACTACCTCCTATCCCATGACTTTTTAATTTTCTCAAGAGTCTCTCATGAGGGACCTTATCAAATGCTTTCTGGAAATCCAGGTACACTATATCTACTGGGTCTCCCTTGTCCACATGCTTATTTACACCCTCAAAGAATTCCAACAGGTTAGTGAGGCATGACTTACCTTTACTAAATCCGTGTTGTCTCTTCCCCATTAAGCCATGTTTGTCAACATGCCCTGTAATTCTGTTCTTAATGATGGTTTCCAACATTTTGCCCAGCACAGACGTCAAGCTTACTGGTCTGTAGTTTCCAGGATCGCCTCTGGATCCCTTTTTAAATATCGGGGTTACATTTGCCACCCTCCAGTCCTCGGGTACAGTGGCAGATTTTAGTGACAGGTTACAAATTACTAACAGTAGGTCTGTGATTTCATATTTGAGTTCCTTCAGAACTCTGGGGTGAATGTCATCTGGCCCTGGTGACTTGTTAGTATTCAGTTTGTCAATTTGCCCTAGAACATCCTCCAACGTCACATTGATTTGTAACAGCTGTTCCAATTCCTTGCCCACAAAGCAAGGATCCAATATTTATTTATCTAAAATAAATAAATAAATAAATGTTGGCCAATAAATAAGCTAGAGTCTGAAGAAGTGCTCTAACAACTGATGGATTGAAATGGGTTGAGATAGTACTGCTTTTCCAAAAACAGCATCACTCAACTGTACATCTAAAACATAGTGTTTGACAAATGTGTGACGAGAGGCTCATATTGCTGCTTTGCAAATATCTACTAGAAATACATGTCTCTGGAAAGCTATTGATGCACTCCAATTCCCTAAGGGGTTGTTTGCCTGCTAATTGGTAACATTCTTGTATAGAAGATCTGAGCCATCTAGACAGCATCTGAGAAATATCCCCTCTTCCTTTTTGAAGTTCAACATAGGAAACAAACAGGCTGTCATCTAATCTCAACTCTTTTGTAAAAAGAGAGAGAGAAAGGACTTCTCATATCTAGTGTGTATAGCATTCTCTGTTATCTGATGGATTCAGAAAGAGCACAGATAAGTTAAATGTTTGGTTAAAATGAAGGCTCAGTAATCATTTTGGTGTAAGCGAGCTCCATGGTCTCAAAACTAACTAACTTTTATTAACAAATATCACTTTGCTCACTCTATGGGCCTGAGGTTTTAGCAACTAAGAACAAGGTCTTAAGGGAACAATAATGCAGATGCCATGGGGTTAAAGGGTGATAATATCAATCTTGAAGGTCGTAAATTCAAGTCCCAGGATGGTAACGATGTACAAATTGATGGGTATGTCAGGGGTAGGGAACCTTTTCTCTCCCAGAGACCACTTTGAAAATTAGTACAATTAACGAGGGCTACTTAGAAGTTGGGAGCATGGGTGCACTCAGAAAAAGGAGGGTCCAGATCATGGATTGGCAATATCCAAATACGTCCCCTGTCCTTGTGTGCATGCCCTCATCTCTGCTCCCTTGCCTTGAGCTCAGTCTTTCACTGCTTGGGTTAGGAACTGAATCGAGGGGCTAGATCCAGGCACTGGAAAGGGCCCAACCTCTCCCCCCCCCCCTCGCCGTACACACACAAAGATCTAGCCGTGGGACCTATTTGGCCTGAAGATTCCCCAATACAAGTTGTTCAACCCTTTCAGAAATCTTATTACATCATTTACAAATACATTTCTTCCATCCACAGGGTTATGAAAAGCTGCTAAGTGTAGTCCAACGTGTTGGAAAGGCAACACTTCTTCAATTGAAGGAGTAAGTACGCAATTGGTATAGATTCTGGTTATTTCTCAAATAATATTTTCAGTCTATGATTTACATAAGAACATATATGAAGATAAGAAGTGCCATACTGGGTCAGACCAACGGTCCATCTAGCCCAGCTGTCTCCGACAGTGGCCAATCACAGTGGCTTGGAGAAGCACCCAACAGGTCATAATGGGGGATCCATTTCCTGTTTTCCCCCAGCTCCCGTCATGTTCCCTGATCCTGTCTGGCTAATAGCTGATAAATGGATCTGTCTTCCAGAAACTTGTCTAAAACTCAGCTATAGTACTGGCCCTTACCACAGCCTCTGGCAGTAGATTCCACAACTCAATTATATGCCGAGTGAAAAAATATTTTCTTTTATTTGTTTTAAACTTGCCACCCATGAGTTTCATGGAGTGTCCCCTAGTTCTAGCACTAGCTGAGAGGGTAAATAACTGCTCCTTGTTTATTAGTTCCACCCAACTCATGATTTTATAGACCTCTATCATATCTCCTCTCAGTCATCTCTTCTCCAAGCTGAAGAGCCGCAACCTACCAAGCCTCTCCTCATATGAAAGCCCTTCCATGCCCTTGATAATCTTTGATGTCCTTCTCTGTACCTTTTCTAGTTCAGCTATGTCTTTTTTGAGATGGGGTGACCAGAACTGCACACAATATTCGAGGTGCGGTCGCACCATTGATTTGTATAGAGGCATTAGGACATCCTCAGTTTTATTCTCTATCCCCTTCTGAATAATTCCTAACATTCTGTTTGCTTTTTTGACTGCTGCTGCGCACTGCGCTGTGGATTTCATTGTATTGTCCACAACCACCCCCAGATCCTTTTCCTGAGTGGTAACTCCTAGCTTAGTACCCAGCATTGTGTACGCATAGTTTGGATTATTTTTCCCTACGTGCATCACTTTGCACTTGTCCACATTAAATCTCATTTGCCATTTAGATGCCCAGGCACCCAGTGTCGTAAGATCCTGTCGCAGTTCCTCACAGTCTGCTCGTGTTTTAACTACCTTGAATAACTTGGTGTCGTCTGCAAATTTGATCACCTCACTCTTAACACCCTTTTCCAAATCATTAATGAATACATTAAACAGCACCGGTCCCAATACAGATCCCTGAGGCACACCACTTTTTACATCTCTCCATTGTGAAAACTGACCATTTAGTCCTACCCTTTGCTTTCTATCTTTTAACCAGTTTCTGATCCATAGTAAGACACTACCTCCTATCCCATGACTTTTTAATTTTCTCAAGAGTCTCTCATGAGGGACCTTATCAAATGCTTTCTGGAAATCCAGGTACACTATATCTACTGGGTCTCCCTTGTCCACATGCTTATTTACACCCTCAAAGAATTCCAACAGGTTAGTGAGGCATGACTTACCTTTACTAAATCCGTGTTGACTCTTCCCCATTAAGCCATGTTTGTCAACATGCCCTGTAATTCTGTCCTTAATGATGGTTTCCACCATTTTGCCCGGCACAGACGTCAAGCTTACTGGTCTGTAGTTTCCAGGATCGCCTCTGGATCCCTTTTTAAATATCGGGGTTACATTTGCCACCCTCCAGTCCTCGGGTACAGTGGCAGATTTTAGTGACAGGTTACAAATTACTAACAGTAGGTCTGCGATTTCATATTTGAGTTCCTTCAGAACTCTGGGGTGAATGCCATCTGGCCCTGGTGACTGGTTAGTATTCAGTTTGTCAATTTGCCCTAGAACATCCTCCAACTTCACATTGATTTGTACCAGCGCTTCCAATTCCTCGCCCACAAAGCCAGGATCTGGCATGGCTACCTCCCCAAAATTCTCCGCAGTGAAGACCGATGCAAAGAACTAATTCAGCTTCTCTGCAATGTCCTTATCCTCCCTGAATGCCCCTTTTACTCACTTGTCATCCAACAGCCCAACTGACTCCCTAGCAGGATTCGTGCTTCTGATGGATTTGAAAAAGTTTTGTTGCTTGTTTTTGCCTCTTTAGCAAGCCTCCCTTCAAAATCTCTCTTGGCCTGTCTTATTCACACTTTACATTTACATTGCCAGTGTTTATGCTCTTTCATATTATTTTCATTGGGACTAGCCTTCCATTTCTTAAAGGATGCCTTTTTGGCTCTAATAGCCTCCTTTGCCTCCCCATTTAGCCACAGTGGAAGATTTTTGGTCTTCCTGCTTCTTTTTTTAACTTGCGGGATACATTTAATCTGGGCTTCCAGAAGGGTGCTTTTAAACAGTCTCCACACCTCTTGCAAACTTGTAGCCCTTGCAACTGTGCTTTTCCATTTTGTGGAACTCCCTTGCCCAGTAGGTTCAACTGAGCCTGAGCCTAAGCATTTTCCAGAGGCAGTGCAAAACATTTTTGTTTGAAAAGGGATTTAGCAAGTGGAAATAGGGGTTGGTGGTTATAGGTGGGGATGAGGGCTGGGGGAAGGGTTTTCTTTGGAGCGATTATTAACAATGGTGAGATTTTTTTATTCTATTAATTTTTATTATTTTATTGTTATTTTTTATGGACTGTAAGCCACCCTGAGTCACTGTAGGAAGGGTGGCATATAATTTGAGGATATAAACAAATAAAATGATGTTTTTCTTGTCAATGTTCTTTGTCCAGCATGTTCTGTACTGAATCTGAGGAGGAGACTCAAGGTGCAGTTATAGTACTATTCTCTAAACTGTGAAATGAAGGGTGTTGCCAGACATCATAATAAACACATGCTGATGTCAATAACATCACTGTATTCAAGTAGCCAGTTGTACTGATGTTTATGCTGCTGTTTGAGTGGGAACCTGATATGTCTCCTCCCACCTGGTGTTCCCTGGATGATCTCTCTTGTTGAAAAGTGCCTGATCATGGACCTGTCTCTGGGCACACAATGCATCCTGGATATCTGTGCACATTGTTTTTTGAGATTGTGATAAGGAACAGGTGAAGTGATTTGTCTCTATTTATCTAATGCGGTCATGGTCATTTGTACCCTCCATTCCAGAAAGTCTGAACTTACAGTGGTGTCTGTTAAATCTTTTTTTATCTCCCCTCACCTATTTTTGACTGAAACAGCCTGATGCAAAGATCCTTTTCCTGCCCCCAAATATCCCTCTTTTTGTCAGTGGCTTGTGCAAAATTTCCAACCCCACACCTCCACCAGTTCCCTCATCCTATTACTCTGTGTCAGCATCATGACTATGGAGTATTATTATTATTATTAACAAACATTTATATAGCGCCAGCAGTGTACCTGGCACTTTACAAAGTAATAAAATAGACACGGTCTATTTTGTAAATACATTTACAAAAGTTTAATTGCAGCATTTGGGTATCATACATTTCAGTAGCCACTGTAGCTTGTAGGGGGGCAGCGATTGTCCATCAAAGTCCATAGGGGTGAGGAGATAGGAATCTTCATGTCATGGCTTGTAAGGGGTCAGTTGAATTAGGGACC
Source organism: Sphenodon punctatus (assembly GCA_003113815.1). Lineage (NCBI taxonomy): Eukaryota > Metazoa > Chordata > Lepidosauria > Sphenodontia > Sphenodontidae > Sphenodon > Sphenodon punctatus. The sequence goes on from QEPC01009294.1 coordinate 2,409,264, forward strand.
ATCACAGTTCATAGGCATGGGTGACCGCTTCTTACAGCTCCATGTTCAAATGTTATTTTCCCCACCTCTTTTGCCACCATTTGTATATTGTCTATAATATAGGCTTGCAAAAACACATTGAATGAAGAATGTAGATGGTTGTCACAGGTGGGGTGTTTGCAGGCTACTGCCAGTGTTTCAAGCAATTGCAGCCCCCTCCTTCCCCCCTCTGCACATGATGGGCTGGAAAGAGGCAAGAAATTATGTTTGGTGCATGGCACTGGTTTGTATAACCCAAAAACAGATATTATAAAGGCATCTGGGAAATGCACAAGAACTAAGCTGGCTAGGCAATGTCCCATCACAAAAAATATGTTTCTATGGTTTCCTTAGGTGAATACAGACAAGAAGCAGGACAGGGTGCTCATCTAGATGTAAAAGCAGCTACCTATTGGTAGGAAAGGCATGTTTGAGGCACCCAAGATCCTCAAACATAGCTTTAACATATAGCAAGACATAGGTTTGAATATATTTATTTATTTCAATAATCTTATAATCCGTACCCTCCTGCTCACATGGCAGCTCGGGGCGGTTTATAACCCAAAATATAAAAGATATACAATATAAGATATAACAAAATATAAAATTACATATGAAAAACTCAGTAACAGCGCAGAAATAAGAAAACTCTCCTCCTAACCCTCCCTCCCTTACCTATCTCCCTCACCAAAGGCCTGGCGGTACAGCCAGCTTTTATACTGTCTTCATAAAGAGGGGAGGTCTGGGGTTAGGCAGGCCTCTGTCAGGGGGAAATCTATAGCCTAGGTGTGGCCACCGAGAACGCCCTACCCATCGTCACCACACGGGGGACCTTGAGTTGGGTGCTCCCGGTCAACCGCAGGGGATGCACCAAGGCCTGGGGCATGAGACGGTCCCACAGGTAGGAAGGGTCCAGGGCATATAGGGCTTTATAGGTCAAAATCAACACCTTGAATCGGGCCCAAAAGACAATAGGCAGTCAGTGCAGAGAGTGGAGCACTGATGTAATGTGCTCGCGACAACCTGTCCCCATAAAGAGACAGTCCGCCACATTCTGCACCAGATGCAGCCTCCAAACCATCACCAAGAGTAGCCCCACGTAGAGTGTGTTGCAATAGTCCAGTGTAGAGGTGATGAAGGCACGGATGATGGTGGCCATGTCAGAGTCAGAGACATATGGCTAAAACCGTTGCACCAGATGTAACTGGTGAAAAGGTACTCCTTGCCACAGCCGCCACCTGGAGATCCAGGCGGAGCTGCAGATCGAGGAGCTCTCCCAGACTACAGACCTAAGTAACCCCATCAATGATGGGGGCTACCACTCCTTCAGTCCCACCCACCAGCATCACCTCCGTCTTGTCAGGATTCAGCTTCAGACGGCTCACCCTCATCCAGTCCCCCACAGCCACCAGACACCGGGTAAGCACTGAGCTTGCCAGGCCTGGGTCAGCTGAAAAAGAGAGAGAGGTAAAGCTGTGTATCATCAGTGTACCGATGACAACATATGTTGAACCTTCCCACAACGTCACCCAGAGGCTGCATATACAAGTTGAACAGGCGAGGGGCCAAAATAGAATCCTGCGGGACTCCACACGTGAGGTCCCAGGGAGATGACGAGCACTCCTCAAGCACCACCCACTAAGTTCTCCCGGCCAGGAAGGAGCGGAACGATTCAAGAACAATTCCGCCCACCCCAGTACAGTCCCGCAAATGGGTCACCAACATCTCGTGGTCAATGGTATCAAATGCTACCAACAGATCTAATAAAATCAAAAGAGACAATCTGCCCTGCTCTAACAGCGCAGGTTGTTGACCAAGGCCACAAACGCAGTCTCAATGCCAAACCAGGGCGAAAGCCGGACTGTGAGGGATCAAGAAAACTGACACAATCCAGATGCCCCTGAAGGTGCCGAGCCACCCAATAACCTTCCCTAAAAAGGGATGGTTAGAGACTGGTCGATAGCTAGCAAAGTTAAGCAATGGTTTTTTGCTGCACCACCACCTCTTTAAGGCATCCTGGCACTCTGCCCTCCCTAAGGGAGGCACTGACAACCCCAGATATAAAACAAAGGAACACAGGTTTAATGCCAAAATCAAGTATGTAGAATTATCTCTGATAATACCAGAAGAGTGTAGATTCAGGTGTAGCATCTGACCAGTTTGTTGTAATAGAAGGTCTCTCGAAATTGGAAGAATCACTAACTCACTTTGGACAACTGCAAAAGACTGGAAAAATCAGTGTTGTCTGGCCAAATAAGATTTTGTTGGCCTTGTCCTGAACTACCATGTGAATCATTATTGGGACTGAAAGAAATGCATAAATGACACTGCAAAACTATCTGTTCAACCCTGTTCTGGTGCAGTACGGAGGGAACTTTGTATCCATTTTTCTTGGAACAGAAAATCTTTGGCTTTCCTCATCTGCAAAATGACTTTCTAAATATCCATCACTTCAAAGACCACTCATGGTTTTTGTATGTCTTCTGCTCAATGGCCTCACTGTCTGGTGGGTTTTCTTGCCATATGGATTGTTAATGGATGCATCTGCTGTTTTCACCCTCAGTGTTATAGCAGCACTGGTTCTTGGCATAAATACATGGATCAGGTTAATCCCGGTTTGCTGATGTAGTACATCACAGCTACAATGGGACTGATCCCATACCCTGTGCATACTGTGCGCAAAGTGCGTGCATCTCCGTAGCGATTCCATTGTGCCATCCCACTTGGGACTGTGGCCGGTGAGTTCAATCCCAAGCCCTGCGGAAACTGTGTGGATCCTTACTGCGGGCACATTGTGCCCGCGGAAATGGCATGCGCACACAGAATCCGTGGGGCATGGGATCACAGCCATTGTCTGTAACGACTTGTACTGTTTTCTTTTTAATAATGGGTAAAAATTATTACTGCATGCAATTCAAGGACATTTACCTGCATACCTTCCAAAAGGTTGAGAACAAAAGGTCGAGAACATATAAGTATGTAAGTGCCATACTAAGTCAGGACCAATGGTCCATTGAGCCCAGCATCCTGTCTTGGACAGTGGCCACTATCAGTTGCTTTGGAGAAGTACTGAACAGGTTACAATGGAGTGACCACATTCCCTGCTGTTCTCTTTTAGCTCTTGAAAGTCCTCCCACCTACTTGATTAATAGTCATTTACGGGACTATCCTCAAAGAATTTATCCAAACCTTGCTTGAACCCAGATACACTACTGGCCTTCACAACATCCTCTGGCAACAAATTCCACAAATTAATTGCACACTGAGTACTTTTTGTTCTTGTTTTAAATCTATTGTTGGTTAGTTTCATGGAGTGTCCTCCAGTTCTAGCATTATTTGAGAGGGTTAACAACAGCTCCTTATTTACTTGTTCCATGCTGCTCATAATTTTATAAACATGTGTCATATCCCCTCTGTCATCCCTTCTCCAGGCTGAAGAGTTCTAAACCCATTGAGCCTCTCCTTGTACTGAAACAGTTCATACTCTTGATCATTCTTGTTGCTCTTTTCTGGACCTTTTCCAATTCTACTAAAAAAATAAACAAGCTTGAGATGGGTCAACCGGAAGTGAACTCAGTATTCAAGGTGTGATCACACCATAGGCCATTTTCACACAGACGCTCCTACCCACCGCTGGGTGTTCTGGCGAGTGTGCAGTAGGGGCGCATCCATGGAAACAGGCCAGAGGTGGGGGGGGAGGGAGGGATGGGTGTGCGCCCGTGTAAACACCACGGGTGGTTGGTGTTTGTCCATGTGTGCTCCCAGCACACACACACACCTACACCCATCACCCACCAGGACCATCAGGAAAAAAGGAGGCATGGGTGGAGGTGGGTGCATATCCATGTAACGGGACACACACACACCCCTCCAGTCACTGCAGCAGAACACCCATCCCCCATCCATGTAACAACAGCCATAGATTTAAAAAGCAGCATTATATTTTCTGTTGTATTCTCTATCCCTTTCTGAGAATTCTTAACATCCTGTTTGTCTTTTTGACCACTGCCACACACCGACCTGAGGTTTTTAATGAATCGTCCACAATGACTCCACGATCATTTTCCCAAATGGTAACCCCTAAACATACAGCATAGTGTATGTTTAGTTAGAATTATTTTTCACTATGTGCATCTCTTTGCACTTGTCAATGCTGAATTTCATCTATTTGGTTGCCCAGTCATGCAATATCCTCCTGTAATTTCTCAGAGTCTTAACTGTCCTCAGTAACTTTGTGTCATCTGCAAATTTGGTCACGTCACTCTTTACTCTTTTTCCCAGATCATTAATGAATATATTAAATATCAATCCCAATACAGATTCCTGGGAAACCCCACTGCCTACTTCTCTCCATTGTGAAAATGGACTATAGAGTACAACTCTTTGTTCCTACTCTTTAACCAGTTACCAGTCTATAACAGGACACTGTCTCTTATCCCATGGCTACTTAGTTTATTCACAAGTCTCTTGTGAGGGACGTTGTCAAAAGCTTTCTGAAAATCCAGACACTATATCAACCAAATCACTCATACCCATATACTTATGGACACCCTCAAAAAATTCCAAGAGATTAATGAGGTATGATTTCCCTTTGCTAAAACGATGTTGGCTCTTCACCATTATACCATGTTTGTCAATATACTCAATAATTCTGTTCTTTACAACTGGGTCTCCATCAGTTTGCCCACCATGACATCAGGTTCACTGGTCTGTAGTTTTCCCTCTCGGGTTTTTTTTAAAAATTGGGAGTTACATTCACTACCCTCCAATCCTCGGGTACAGAGACAGATTTTCACAATAGGTTACCAAGTACTAATAGTAGTTCTGCATTTCATATTTGAGTTCTTTCAGAACTCTTGGGCGAATACCATCTAGTCCTGGTGACTTGTTACAATTTAAATTTGTTGATCTATTCTAAAACCTCTTCTAGTGTCACAATTCTTGTGACAATCCTTTAGATTCATTATCTACAAACAATAGTTCTGGAGTGGGTATCTTCCCAACATCCTCTGCAGTGAAGAGCAATTAAAATAATTCATTTAGTTTCTCTGCAATCACCGTATCTTTCCCAAGTTTCCCTTTGTTCCTCTGGACATCTAATGGCCCAACTAGCTCTCTAGCAGGCTTCCTACTACTGATGTACTTGCTCTTCAAATTCCCTTTTGGCCTGTCTTTTTAAGGTTTTACACCTAATTTGTTAATTCTTATGCTCTTTCCTGTTTGAAATTATTTAAATGTGTGTGGTCTGCACTGGTTCCCAGCTGAGGTCTCGCAGCTTCTTTCCCTTCCTGCTTGCCAGGATACCTAATATCCTTTTTACTGATAACATCCAAAGGGATGCCTCATTCTGAACTGATGGCTCCCCGGCACTTGTCAGCTTTCCCCCAGATTTTAGCTTTAAAACTCTTCTACAATCTTTTTAATTTTTAGTTGCCTCCTGTATAGGCTGTCCCCGTGGCCAAAAGGTTCCTCGGTTCCTGATTAACCTGAACCCCTCCTCCCTGTACCATCATCTTGTCCACACATTAAGACTTTGAAGCTCTGCTTGTCTCTGTGGCTCCGCACACTGAACTGGAAGCATTTCAGAGAATGCTGCCATAAAGGTTCCAGACTTCAATTTCCTTCCTAGCAGCCTAAATTTGGCTTCCAGAACCTACCAACTACACCTTCCTATGTACCACAACAGCCTCCCAACACTGTTTAAAATCCTACCTAGACAACATGTGAGATCCACTACCTTTGCACCTGGTAGGCAATTTATCATGTGGTCCTCAAGGCTGCCACAAACTTAACTGGTTAGTTGCAGTGTGACTGCAACCACTGGCCCCATCCTAACAGACGTGGGTCTGTGGTCAGTGATATCACTGACCACAGTGATCATCACTGCTCATGAAATGGCATTCCTGCTAGCACTAGTTTTACCAGCTTTCTTGGAATTGTTAATTTATTGGTGAGGATGACAGGCAGGAATATAATTTTCTGCTAGCCTGGCATTTAGCATCATGGACGTGATATATGCCAGGGGCAGGGCAAAGTTCCCAATCCCAAGAACTGTGTAATAAAATCTTCATATGGCCAAAAGTTACAAACATGCATGTGTATACACATGCACATGGACAAACCTTTCCTGCTTTGCTATTGGCTGGCAGAGCCAATTCTCTGCAGTCCTGAGAAGCTGAGAGTCAACTGCTTAGACCTGAAGCTGCAATGAAGCAAGACATAGGATTGTTAACGCAGTACAAGGCACAGGACCAGTCCTGCCTGCGATACATACTTGAACTGTACAAGAGCCATATGTGGCTCCTGAACCACAGTTTGCCCACCTCTGGTCTATGCTAGTGGTCCGAACAGATGACGAAAGTGACCAACTGAAGGCTCCTTGTAGGTTTGGAATACTGGCAAAGCACTGCATATCTTTACAGATCTGTCTTGTAGAAAACACTTTCTACTGTGAGGCTAAGAACTGCTCCTACGAAAGTAATCCTTTTGTACTGGGACAGTTTGAGGTCTCCAGGTTTACCAGAAAACCTAGGGAGAGAAGGAGACTGCAGGCAGTATGTAGCTGGTTTGCCAATAAAGACTGTGAAAATACTTTAAGTAGCCAGTCATCTTGATACAGATAAACATGGATGTCCTTCTTCCTGAGAGCTGCAGGCTGTAGCTACTATCAAATGGCATATTGTGAATTCTCTTGGCGCCAGGCAGTTGAACTTGGTATTCGTAGTGGTGAATGTCTACCCTAAAGCATATTTTCAATGCGGAGATCTCAGGGATGTCATAGCACCAGGAAAAATAGTGCAGGGGCACAGAGTTGCGAAGGAGTGTGCTACTAGTCAGTGTTAAAGAGTGTAGATGCTAACCAGGACAGTGCCTACAGCAAATCAGGCCTAGAAAGCCAAACAGGAGGCTGGGAATAAAAGGACAAACCCTCAGTCTGAAAGGGAGACTGTAGGGGTGGGGAACCTCAGGCCTGGGAGCCAAATGTAGCCCATGGCAAGTTTTAATGTGGCCCCTTTCCACTTCTGGATCTTGTATCTGGATCTAATTCCTACCCCCAAGAACTGAAAAAATGAGCTCAGAGTAAGGGAACAGAGATGGACAGAACCATGAAATAAAGGTTACTTACCTTAACTTAATTCTTCGAGATGGCTCAATGCATTCTTACCTATGGGAAATCACGCAACCATGTGCCTGGCTTGGGAGTGCTTGCCTCTTTAAGAGCAGTCCAAATCTTCCAGATAGTAAGGGTTCTGGACACTCGCACCCTCCTTGACTCATCCTCCCTTAGGGAGAATGAGTATAAAGGGAGATGGCAGAGCCTATCCCTCAGTTCCCAAATATCCAGCTGGAAGAACACAGATGCCAAACCGGCTGAGGGGAAGGTGGGTGGGTGGTGAAAAGGCATGGAGCCATCTCGAAGAACCAAGTTACGTAAGTAAATAGAGGTTATTTACCAGTAATTCTGTTCTTCGAGAGAGCTTCGCAGGCACCGGAAACCTCCTAGTTAGCAGTCTCCAGGCAGAGTAGAGCCTGGAAAAGACTAGAACAAGGTGAGGGCTCCGCCCCTCCCTTCCCACCTCCCATCCTGAAGAAAGCGCGGGCTCCAGATCGCGCGAGAGCAGGACTGGATAAAAAGGGGGCGGAGCCCTCGCCACCTCAGTTCCTTCCAATCCCTTTGCGGAACAACCAACTAGTGGTGTATCCGAGAACGAGGGGAAGGCGGGCGGGACGTGAGAATTCACGGAGCTCTCTCGAAGACCAGAGTTACTGGTAAGTAACCTCTATTTCTTCTTTGAGGATCTCCACAATTCTCACTAATGGGAGAGTGAGTAGCAGTTATTACCTACCTCAAGGAGGGTGGAGGTGAGGATATCAGTCAAACAAAGAATGTAGAACTACTCTGCCCACAGAAGCATCTGCCCTGGCTGCAAGGTCCAGCGAGTAGTGTCTCGTAAACGTATGGATTGAAGACCAAGTAGCAGCCTTGCATATGTCCTGGATGGGCACACCACGCAGGTTTGCGAGGGAAGAGGCCATGGCTCTGGTGGAGTGAACATGGAAATGGGCAGGCGGAGACTTTCCTGCTAGGTCATAGGCCTTCTGGATGCAGAGGAGGATCCATTTGGAATGTCTCTGTGAGGTGATCTTGATACCAATTCTTTGGCCACCATACGAGACGAAGAGGGCAGCTGAGGCTCTGATGCGTTTGGTCCTGTCTAGGTAGTACAATAGGGCATGTTTGACATCTAAGCAATGAAGTACCTGATCAGCACGAGATGCATGTGGCCTGGGGAAAAACACTGGTAGGGATATGGTTTAGTTCAGGTGGAAAGGAGAGCCACGTTTGGTATGAAAGCAGGGTCAGTACGCAGGTCTACTTTGTCCTTGTGGAATCGTATGTAAGGTGGAGAAGCCCTAAGGGCAGTCAGTTCACTAACTCTTCTGGCAGAAGTTATTGCCAGGAGGAATGCTGTTTTGATGGAGATGTTTTCCATGGAGCAAGGACAAGGTTAAGGTCCCACTGGGGGGCCTTGGTGGGTGTTAGGAGGAAAGGTGTTCATAATACCCTTCCATAATGTCTTCATGAGAGGGTGGAAGAATAAGGTGCTCCAGTTCTCAGGCTGTAGACGAGATGACAGCTCTGCTAGTTGGACCCTCAGAGATTGGGTTGAAAAGCCAGAGTCATGTAGATGTATAAGATATTCAAATATGTGAAACATGTGGAGATGAGCTAGAGGGGTGGATCGAGAGGTACACCATTTGGCAGCATAGCATGCTCACGTGGAGGTGCATCTAGAATTCAGGAGAATGTCTGCAATGTTGCCGGGGGTGTGTGTGTGTCCTGGATTATGGACCTATCAGCCAGGCGCAGAGGTGGAGCGTTGCAGCATTGTGGTGGAATATGGTCCCGTGTTGACGGGATAATAGGTGGGGAGGAGTGGGATAATAGGAGCGGGAGGTGAAAGACATCATTGGCCATCTCCTGGAGTGTCTGGAACCAGGGTTGCCTGGGCCAGAAGGGTGCGATAAGGATCATATAGGCCTGATCAGCCCGTGCCTTGCAGAGGACCTTGTACATCAGAGGGAGAGGGGGAAAGGCATATAGGAAGTACCCATTCCAGGATATCACGAAGGCGTCTGATATTGATCCTGGTTCCGCCCCTGCTCGACTGCAGAACCTGGGGAATTTGGCGTTGTCTTGCGTAGCGAATAGATCTATGGTGGGTGTTCCCCATTTGTTGCAAATGTCGTGGAATACTGAGTTGCAGAGGGTCCACTCGTAGTGGTCTGTGGTATGGCAGCTGAGCTGATCAGCAATTGCGTTGTCCTGGCCAGCGAGGTGGATGGCATGAATGTGAATGTCCTGTTTGATGCTCCAGAGCCAGATGCTTTGGGCTTCTATGGACAGGCGAGTGGATCGTGCTCCTCCCTGTTTGTTTATGTACCACATGGCAGTGGAATTGTCGGTAATGATGAGGACATTTCTTCTTACTATGTGAGGAAGAAGTGGCAATGGATTCTGCTTATTTAATCAGCTAACATGTTTTCCTCCCCTGGTAGATTAATTGCTGGTGGTGTTGCCTCTGCCTCTATGCACCAATACCAGGTCTGTATCGCCTCGTTGGTGAGCGATTTGGACCTGGCACCCCCCTGCCTGTTGAGATAGTACACCGTAGTCATGTTGTCTGATATGATCTGCCCATATCTCCCTTGTTTGAAGGCTTGCAAGGCCAAGTGAATGGCACTCAGCTCGAGGACACTGATGTGTAGTGATGTCGCCTCTGGCCTCCAGAGACCTTGGGTAGTAAGTCCATTGCAATGTGCCCCCCAGCCCTCTAGGGATGCATCTTCAGTTATGGAAATTGATGGATCAGGCTGTTGGAAAGGCATGTCCACGAAGACATTATCTGGTGATGTCCACCAAACCAGAGATCTGAGAACTTTGGAGTTTATGGTAAGTTTCTTGTGCATATAGTTGATGCTTTGGGTGTAGCTGTCTCTCAACCAGTACTGTAGAGGTCACAGCTTTAGACAAGTGTATGGTGTTACCATTGTTACTGACGCCATGAGAAGAAGCAGGCAAAGAAAGAAGAGTGTTGGCTTGGCTGGATTGCAGTACAGCTGGTGCACCATCAAACAGATGACTTGGAACCTCCCCCTTGGAAGGAAAGCCTTCGCCTGTGTTGTGACTATCACTGCCCCTATGAACGCAGGTATTGGACTGGCTGAAGTTTGGATTTTTTGTAATTGATCAGAAACCCTAGGCTGGTGAGGAAATTGACGGTCATGTCCATGTTGTTGTGTAGTTCTGAGGCAGAATCTGCTGCGAAGAGCCAGTTGTCCAAATAGAGGCACACTGATACCCCCTTTTTCTGAGCTCTGCCACTACCGGGGTCATGCACTTTGTAAAGACCCTGCATGCCGTGGACAGGCTGAAAGGCAGGACAATGTATTGAAAACAGTGGCCACCTACAAGAAAGCGGAGATATTTGCGGTGAGTATGTCTGATTGATATTTGAAAACAGGTGTCCTTGAGGTCAAAGGCCATGAGCCAACAGTGATGGTGAACAGCAGGAAGGATAGCAGGGAGAGATGTGATATGAAATTTGAATATTTTCACAAAATGATTGAGGTGTCGAAGATCTAGGATGGGCCTCATACCTCCATCTTTCTTGTCAACAAGGAAGTGGCAAGAATAAAAGTCACAACAGAGGTCACTCAGAGAAAGATGTTCAATGGCACCTTTCTACAGAAGAGAATCCACCTCCTAAGCAATGATGTCTTGTGAGAGGCGTCCCTTAAGAGGGACTGGGGTGGATAGGGAAGGGTGGGGGGAAGGGTATGAAACTGAATGGAATATCCCCGTTTCACAATTTCAAGGATTCATTTATCTGAGGTGATGGAAGTCCAGATAGATTAGTAAGGGAATAGCCTGTCCTTGAAAAGCACATTGATTTGAATATCACACTTTCTCTGCTTTGGCCTTGGGCTTGTTAAAGCGCTGGCAACTATTTTGATAGGGCTGTGGAGGCTGGTTGCAGAGATACAAACCTTCTAGAATTAAATGAAGGCTGATGTTTATAATACGTCATCGATGATGAAGATCTATAAGATCATCAAGAAGTCTGTCTGACAACTCCTTGTGCCTTTGTCATTTGTGAGGTTTCTTTAATTTTCTGCGAAGTCTCATCTGTTTTGCTGGAAAACAATCCATCACCCTAAAAAGGGAAGATCCTCCAATTGAGCCTTGTTCTCAGGCGTTAGGGCTGTCTACCTAAGCCATGCATGATGTCGTGTTGTCACCACAGCAGCTATCCCTCTAATTGCACTGTCAGTGATGTGTATCACTGTGGTGAGCTGGAACTGTGCCAAATGCGTATTCTCTATCTGCAGAGCCTTTAGTTCAGTTGTGGTTTGGGCCTCAGAAACCCTTTCCCACAAACTATGCTGCCATTGCAGCTACGTAACCCGACGCCCTCAGTGTCAGCATGCAGGAAGAAAAGGTTTTTCTGCCAATAATGTCCATATGGCATCCCTCTTTCTCTGAGGGAGTAGTTTTGGCAGTGCCAGTCATTGGTTTCGATGCTGCAGCATCTACCACCATAGAATTTGGGGCTGAATGGTGCATAAACATATCTGTGGTGTCAGACACTGGATAGAGTCTGCAAGTTTGCTTATGAGAGAAGCAGAGGAGGGATTTGCCCAGGCAACTTTGGTGGGCTTGATAAGTTCTTCAAACAGGGATAAGGAAATATGGCCTGTATCTCCTCCGTCCAGAATTCCAAATATCTCCTGAAGAAGAGGGTGTTTTCTTCAAAACTTTGGCTGGTATCTTTGGTAAAGCTGTAGTGAGGTTTCTCATCATGGCCTGGAACTTCTTCACCTCTTCAGTGGAAACTGTTGAGGAAGAGTCTGAAATACTGTCAAAACATGGAGGTAAAGCGCTATCCTCTTGCTTTGGAGGTAGTGTATCATTTGATAAATCATGAGGTGCTTCTGCAATTTGGATTGTAACACGGTCATGTTGTTAAAGTAGGCTTTGTAATAGTGACTGCTGAGTTTGAATGACAGTCATGCTGTTCTGGCTGAGGATCAGCAGATGGTTGCTACACTGATGCATCTATAGAGGAAACAGTCTTCAAGATTGTTGATGCTGAGCAAAAGGGCTGACTTCTGTGGCACTATTTGCACCTGGGTGATTGTTTTTTTTCATTGTGGAGAGAGATGCTTGCTGATGAGGAAGTGTCATAATGAGAGAAATAAGGATCTTGTAACATTTCTGCTGGCCATGGGTAACCTGAGGGCCCAGGACCATAGGGTTGGGCTTGTGGTTCCCTGCTAACTGGCCAGGAGGGTGGCCAGCCCCATCCAAATCCAGGAGGTGGAGGATAAAAGGAAGCACCATATGGTGGTGCATAGTAAAGCTCATAACAATATGGGGTCCAGCTATGGGGGTGTCAGCTCCGCTGGCTGCGGAGGCCTCTGGGTTCGCACAGGCCTTCCCCGCGGGCAGGGCCCTGTCGCAGTCTGACCCCGCCCCCAGGAGGGACGCAGGACGTGGGATTTCCGGCTGGGACATCACCAGCTGGAAGCGGATCGCGGCCTGTGGCCACACCCCCGATGTCGGGGCTTCACATGGGGATTCCCCCGCCCCTGCTGCGGCGCTCAGAGCATCTGTGGGCACATACAGGGGCGGGACTTGGAAGTTAAAAGCCAGTGCCACAAGGGCAGCGGCGCTGGTGATTGCAAATAAAACAGGCTCCCTGATTGAGCTGTGATAGCGTGTTGCCTGGACGAGAGACTTAGAATTGTGTATGTGGACCTTCCTGACCCCTGGACCTGCAGCATCTGTGCGTGAGTGTGATTGTGTTTGGCAAGACTCGTGAGTACCCCTACCTCTCCCCTGGGTTCGCTGCACTTCTGTGTGAATCCCCTTTCCCCCCCATCTTGTCTGGGACCCTTCCCCACCGGCACAGGTCCCCAGCGTGCAATCCTCCACTCTCCATTTCCCCCAGTGTGTGTGTATTAGGGCTTGTTGGGGCAGACCCTGGTCTCCTTGCAATACCTCGCCCTGTGATGATAGAGGCCCGTTCTCTTTAATTAGAGGTAAGGGCCTAACTACTATCCTGACGGGCACTTATCCTGTGGGGCGCGTGCCCTGTGGCAAGGTCAGATCAGTGGTGCGTGAGAGTGTGTGGGTGCCCCCTTCTCCCCCCGTCCTGGTGACAAATCACCAGCAGGCCCTGGCCCAGGTACGGGCTTTAGGATTATGGATGTAGCTACTGAGATTAAGCAATTAGTTTTGGCAGTACAATCCTTGGCCATGTAGGTCAAGGATCTCCAAGCCAAGCAAGGAGAAACAGCTACTGCTATTACCCAGATACAGGGTGCTGCAGCCTCGGTGGCTCCCACCCCACCTCCCACCCTCCCGCGGCTGTCGTTCCACCCCGACTCCCAGTTCCTGGGGTCCCTCCAGCGCCTATCCTCTCTCAGGAACCTAGAGGACCCCAAATAGAAAAATTCTCCGGTTATAGGAAGGCCTTTCAAGGGTTTCTAGCCCTCTGTCGCCTTGCTTTCACCCTCCAACCTACCACCTATGCCTCGGATAATCTCAAGGTGGCTTTCATAATAGGGAATCTAGGTGGTACTGCCTTGGAGTGGGCTACTACGCTACTAAAGGGAGATAGCTCCTTGTTGGCCAATTATGAGGGGTTCGTAAAGGAGTTTGCCTTTTTATTCGATCACCCGCATCGTACACAGGATGCAGAGACCACAATATTAAACCTCCGGCAAGTAAGAGGTAATATGCTGGATTATATCACGCAATTTCAGCAACTTGCCTTAGAACTTCAGTGGCCCAACAAGGTACTTAAGGTAATTTTTCCAAAGGGCTTGTGTGAGGAGATTAAGGATCAATTAGCCTTTGTAAATATGCCTGAGACATGGGAAGCCTTGGCCAATTAAGCACTATAGAGGAGCGCTTGGCCGAACCGAAACAGGAGTGGCGCCAAGACCCAGCCAAACCCTTTGCACTCCCGGGACCTGCAAGGCTCCCAGACCCAGAGCCTATGCAGCTCGGAGCCTCTAGGAGACCCCTAACCAAGGAGGAATGTGAGCGGCGGAGAGTTTCTCGCGCCTGCTTTTATTGTGGCGAACCATCTCATTTTATAGGGGAATGTCCCTCCTTGCCCCCGCAGCGCTGCGGGCCGGGAAATGCTTGAGGCCGGGATGGACAGAGGCCGTCTCGGTCTTGAACTTGTCCCAGGCCCCTGTAACTTCCCCTTTCTTAGACCCCCATTTACGAGTTCCTGTTACCCTTTCCCTGTCTCCTCATAGCTCTATGATTATGTAGGCCCTCATTGACTCTGGAGCGTCAGGGAGCTTTATAGACGCTGACCTTGTCCAGGGATGAAGCATCTCTGTTTGTCCCAAATCCTCCCCAGAGCCAGTCCACTCCATTGATGGATCCCTGTTGGTGTCCGGACCAGTCACTTCGTGTACCACCTCTTTGTTATGTACCATGGGGAATCATTCAGAGCACCTAGCTTTTGATGTTGTGTGTACCCTGCTGTTTCAAGTGGTATTGGGCACTGTATTGGGTATTGTATGGTCAAAGAAGGTCATTCAATTTACTGCTCCCCACTGTATAAGCACTTGTCTTCGTCCCAAACCATGATTAGAAGGCTGCACCATGAGCCCCCATACTGCCTAGGAGGGTCCTCTCGATCTTCCAGAGGTCTACCAAGATTATCAAGATTTCTTCAGCAAGGTGCGAGCATCTGAGCTGCCACCCCACCGCACCTATGATTGCCCGATTGACCTCCTTCCAGGAAAAGAACCTCAATTCGGACGAATCTACGCCCTAGTCGAACCAGTTACAGGCTTTACGACAATACTTAGATGAAAGCCTTCAGCAGGGTTTCAGCCGTCATTCCAGTTCCCCGGCGGGAGCACCGATCTTTTTCGTCACCAAAAAGGACGGCGGCCTTCGACCTTGTGTGGATTATAGGGGTCTCAATAGTATTACCATTAAGAACCGGTACCTGCTCCCGCTCATTCCAGAGCTATTGGACCGGCTTCAAGGGGCACAGATTTTTACCAAGCTGAATCTCCGAGGAGCATACAATTTGCTGCGAGTTCGTCGAGGTGATGAATGGAAGACTGCCTTCCGCACACGCTATGGACTGTTCGAGTACCGAGTAATGCCGTTTGGCCTTGCCAATGCACCGGCCACCTTTCAGCACCTCATCAACTAAGTGTTTTGGGATATTCTCGACGTCTACGTGGTGGCCTATCTGGATGACATCCTTATCTACTCACCCACCTTGGAACAATACGTACAACACGTTTGAGAGGTACTGCGCTGCCTTCGGTGCCACAAGGTATATTGTAAACGTGAGAAATGCTTTTTCCACCTCACTTCTGTCAGCTTTTGGGGGTTCAACATCAGCCCCACGGGGGTGATGATGAACCTCCCAGAAGGTCGAAGCATTACAACGTTGGCCACCGCCCAAGGCGGTAAAACCCCTTCAGAGATTTCTGGGTAGCACCAATTATTACAGACAATATATTCCTAATTATGCTGAGATCATGGCACCATTAACCCAGCTTTTAAAAATGTATCAGCCCTATCAATGGGGCAAGGATCAACAATTTAGTTCCGAGTTTCTGAAAAAGGCCTTTATGACAGCGCCCCTGTTGCAACATCCTCGGTTTACAGAACCATTTCATGTGGAGGCAGACACCTCGGCCCGAGCACTATTACAACCTGCCGAAAATACAGACACCCTACTACCCTGTGCCTACTACTCTCGAACGCTTACCCCAGCCGAATGCAACTACAACATCCTGGATAGGGAGCTTCTCGCCATCAAGGTGGCGTTCGAAGTTTGGCATAATTACTTAGAAGGGGCCCGCCATCCCATCACGGTGATCACGGACCATAAAAACCTCACCTTCCTGCAAACCGCCCGCATCACAAATTCCTGCCACGCGCGTTGGGCGCTGTTCTTTGCCCGCTTTAATTTTCACATACGCTATCAACCAGGACGTTTACACGTCTTAACAGATGCCTTATCGCGGTATAATGAGGAACGTCTAGCATCCCCTGCAACTGCGGAACGCATCCTTGGAGACAAACACTTCACTGCTACCTATTTATCCCTTGCCGAGCTGCAAGAAGCCTCTACACAAGAACTCTCCCCTGCCACAGACGCCGAGACCACGGTGCAAGAAGGGATTCACTTGCATGAAGGACGCATAGCGGTGCCCCCGTCATGCCAAGGTCATGTCCTATGGGCACACCATGAAGCCCCCACGGCAGGACACCCCGGAGCAGAGCGAACACGGCAACTAATCCAAAGAAGCTTTTAGTGGCCTACACTCAATCGCGATGTGCAACAATACGTAGCCAACTGTGCTACGTGTGCTCGAACCAAGGTACCCCGCTGGGCCCCGGCCGGGTTACTTCAATTAACTCCCATACCCCCAGGACCCTGGCTTAGCGTAGGACTAGACTTTGTTGTAGACCTCCCTCCATCTCGGCAGTATACAACAGTGTTGGTTGTGGTCGACCATTTCACGAAACTTGCCCACTTCATTGCTTGCAATGAGTTACCCACTGCCAAGCACACCGCCCTCCTGTTTATACGTCACGTCTTCAAGCAACATGGCTGTCCTAGAGAGATCACAAGTGACCGAGGCACCCAGTTCACATCGCACTTTTGGAGGGCGCTCTTTCAAACACTTCAGGTAACCTTGAAACCAACTACAGGTTATCACCCACAGGCCAGTGGACAAGTTGAACGAGTAAATCAAATCATGGAACAATATTTACGTTGTTATATAAACTATTTACAGGATGATTGGCACACATGGCGTCCATTAGTGGAATTCACGTATAACAATGCCCTAAACGCTTCACGTGGAACCTCACCTTTCTTTGTCACCTATGGTTTTCATCCACAAATTGGAACTATGGAATCCCCTCTGACACCAGTCCCAGCGACAGGAACCCTGATCCAACATGTTCATGAGGCTCAGACTATAGCTCAACGCGTACTCCAGCAAGCACGCCAACGATACAAGTACCAAGATGACAAAAACCGGTGGGAAACAGTCCCTCTTTGCCCCGGGGACCGCATATGGATAGACAGCCGGCGTTATCCCTCTGCTCGGCCGTCTCCCAAGTTAGATGCACGGTTCATTGGACTGTACCCTGTCCTCCGTCGAGTCAATGAGGTTACCTGCACCCTTCAGCTCCCCCCTCATGTCCGTACTCACCCCACCTTCCACATTTCTCTCCTAAAAAAGGCCGCCCCCGGATCCCGCCCCGGTGTCATCCTCACCACCCGGCCCCATGCTCCAGTCAGCCGCCGACCCGGAATTCGAGATACGGGCCATCCTGGATTCTCGCCTGTCATGAGGTAAATTGCAGTATTTAGTAGACTGGGTAGGTTATGGCCCCGACGATCGCTCCTGGGAACCTGTGTCCTTTATTCACGCCCCCTGGCTGGTGCGGGCATTTCACCTGCGCCATCCCTCTCGGCCTTCCCCCCCCCCATGTCCCCCGGTTGGCGGCCTTGGGGGGGGTATTGTCAGCTCCGCTGGCCGCAGAGGCCTCCAGGTTCGCAGAGGCCTTCCCCGCGGGCAGCGGGAAGGGCCCTGTCGCAATCTGACCCTGCCCCCAGGAAAGACGCAGGACGCGGGATTTCCGGCAGGGACATCACCAGCTGGAAGCGCATCGCGGCCTGTGGCCACCCCCCCCGATGTCGGGGCTTCACGTGGGGATTCCCCTGCCGTGGCGCTCAGAGCATCTGCGGGCACGTACAGGGGCGGGGCTTGGAAGTTAAAAGCCAGTGCCACAAGGGCAGCGGCGCTGGTGATTGCAAATGAAACAGGCCCCCTGATTGAGCTGTGATAGCATGTTGCCTGGACGAGAGAGAGACTAAGAATTGTGTGTGTGGACCTTCCTGACCCCTGGACCTGCAGCATCTGTGCGTGAGTGTGATTGTGTTTGGCGAGACTCATGAGTACCCCTACCTCTCTCCTTCCTTCCCCTGGGTTCACTGCACTTCTGTGTGAATCCCCTTTCCCACCCACCTTGTCTGTGACCCTTCCCCTCCGGCACAGGTCCCCAGCGCGCAATCCTCCCCTCTCCATTTCCCCCAGTGTGTGTACACTAGGGCTTCTTGGGGCAGACCCTGGTCTCCTTGCAATACCTCGCCCTATGATGATAGAGGCCCTTTCTCTTTAATTAGAGGTAAGGGCCTAACTACTATCCTGACGGGCACTTATCGTGTGGGGCGCGTGCCCTGTGGCAAGGTCAGATCAGTGGTGCGTGAGTGCCCCCTTTTCCCCCCATCCCGGTGACAGGGGGTGTTCAGTCTGACATTCCACCGTGTGTTCAGCAGGGCGTGCATAAAAGTGACCTGAAGGTGCCAGAGAGGACTCCCACACCGGGGACTCTGCATGGAACTTTTCTTGGTTGCATGTTAGTAGGCCCATAGTTGTGATCGGGTTCTAGCAGAGGGCGTGATGATGCTGCTCACACGTACTTCGATGCTGGGGAGACAGCGCTCCACCTCCAGTGAACTTTCCACAGATGGGGGGTGAGGTGGAGGTGAGTGGGAGTACTATACCTTTTAGATTTAAACAGCCTTTTTCTCAGGCTCTTGGGCCAGAGAAGTTGACTGGGCCCCAGGGTATGAGGGCAACTGGGCCCCATGGCAACTGACTCAGCCTCGGCTGTTCCGTGTCCAAGAGAGTTGCTTGGAAATTACTGAGGCCACTAACCCCTGGAATAGGGTTACCTTCAATTAAATCTGACTGGAAACGGAGCTCCGTAGGAGTCTGTGAGGTCCAGCATCGACACATGTGTGTTGAATGGACCCAAATCTCTGGGAAGGGTATTGACCTGCACGGACTGCTGCTGAAACAGATTGCCCTGAGTGGGCTGAGCCGGGACTGAAATGCCCTGCACGGGCTGAGCCTGACTAGAAGTGCCCTGTGCGGGCTCAGGCTGAAGGGCTCGCTGCTACTTTTTAGGCTTTGAAGTCTCTTGGGGTTTTACATGCTGCTTGGCCTTTTTATTTATTTTATTTATTTATTTTAAACATTTATTAGTTGCCCCATATGCCATTTTTCTGTGGGCCTTCAGGGGGGGGTCCCGTTACCTTGTGGCTGCAACATCTTCTCCATGCGGAGTTCGTTCAGGCGCCTCCTGTGCTCGTTGAGTCACTGGGCAAAGGGCCTGACAAGCCAAGCAGGCCCTAGTAGTATGAGCCTCTCCCAGGCAAAGGAGACAACAATGGTGCTGGTCAGAGGCTGGTATGGATGAAGCGCAGGAGGTACAATGCTTGAATTCAGCTTTTTTGGCAGGCTGCACCACCATTCATGGGTCCCCAATGGGCCTGAGGTAAAAGCTGAACTCTTAAACTATATACAACTAGACTAAACTATGTACAATGAGAACTAATGAAAAAACTAAACTACTAGAACTATTAATCTAAATACTGAGACTACTAGCTGCCTTTGAAAAATAAGCAAGTGTTCCTTCTGCGAGTATGGTAAAAGGAACTGAGGGACAGGCTCTGCCCCCTCCTTTTAAACTTCTCATTCTCCTTAAGGGAGGCGGAGTCAAGGAGGGTGCAAGCGAGAAATTTTTAAAGAGGCAAGCACTTCCAAGCCAGACACGTGGTCATGTTACCTCCCATAGATGAGAATCAGAGCCACTCGAAGAACCCTCCTTTTCTTGAGTGCACTCCTTAAGCACTTCTGTCCCCAACCTTTTTTGCACTCAGAGGCTGTGTTCATTTTCTGCTGGGAGAGAAAAGGTTCCCCACTCCTACTGTAGAGAAAGCCCAGGGAGAAAACATCTCCAAAAGACCAACAAGTGGCATCAGAAGCTTCTGGATCTCTCAAGCCTTGGCTTAGCGGAAATGCTTTGCAGGAGGGAGCGGCCGAAACACTGAACCACTCTGCTAAGGACTCCGTCACTGAGGGAAACTCCAAGTGGGGACTTTCCTCCATATGCCCAGGAAAGGTTTGAACTGAATTGAATTGTATTTGAACACAGAGGAAACATGGTGAAGGCTGGCTAAAAGGGGTGCTTTAGAAGCCAGGGGTGAATACTTAACCCAGGAACAGGCCTTTGTTGTGGTTAAGAGACAGGCTGTGGGGTAGAGTATATTAGAATCATAGAACCTTAAAGTTGGAAGGTACCTCAGAGGTCATCTAGTCCAACCCCCTGCTCAATGCAGGAAATTCACAGCTACAGCATCCCTGACAGATTGCCGTCCAGCCGTTTTGGAATACATTTAACATCATTGTTTGCCAGCATTTCTGCTTAAAAATTCTGTTTCCATATAATGTATATAAATGCATATATCTTTGCATAGAGAGATAATGTAGGTTGGCCTTATATGTCAAATTGCTCAGCATAAAAACCTTTCTGTCCACCAATTTTCATTCTTCTATCATAACCCTAGCATTAATCAATGCATTTCAGATCTTCTCATTCTACACTAATTCGTTAACTTACAAACATCTTAATGAGTTAAACTTATTCAACATTTAGATGTAAAAATTGGAAAACAAAAGTATTAGGTTGACATTTTTTAACTCGTTAAGACGTTTGTAAGCTAACTAATTTGTGTAGGATGAGAAGATCTGAAATGCACCAATTAATTGTGCTATTGTTAATGTGTTGGCTTAATGAAAAGATGGATTGTTGATTATAGATGTAAGGGACAAGGGATTGTGAAATGTTGCGAGTAGTTATGAGAAAGTTTTGAGACTGTTAGTGTGTTTCTAGGAAAGAGATTTGCCTTACTAACGAATTTCCTTATGTTGCAAAGTTTATGTCAAAGTGCATATGCCTTAACTGTGAATTTAAACAGGTTTTTAATGTTAAAATTTATGGCTATAACTTGCTGAGTCTATAAAGGGGAGTTACAACACACCCAAAATATTTTTCTAGAGCCACGTTGATTACTTTAATAAGGTAATTTAATAATCACTTTATTAGAATGCTAACAAATGTTTGAGGAGCTTAAACCCTGCTGCCAGTTTTCGCACACCAGACCATGATTTGATGTGAATATATTCCAATGATGGTTTATATTCTACAAGGTTCCTATTACAAGAGCAATTTCAGTTGCTGCTGATGCCATGTTGAGGAGTGGTTTTGTTAGTATATTTCTTTTGCAGCACTCCTCCCACATAATATTTATCAGTCACAAATAGTCATATTAAGACAAGCTGTTATATAAACCACTGCAATTTTTTAATGATGCTGCCCATATGTAAATGAGCTTTATATGACTGTAGGAGAGACATGCCGAATTTCAGTCTAGTCATCCTTGTCTAATGGGACAGTCCGGTGTATCACAAGCAACAGATGCTTGTTTGACAAAGGACCTTTTTATTCTGGCTAATTAAGCAGTTGGACACACCCGCCTCTTAACAGTTCTGCTTTGTACAATCATGCTGGCTGAATCATGCAAATCTACAGCTAAATAGGCCACATTTTGAAAGAAGACTAATTAACCCCGAGAAGGAAAAGTATATTGCACAAACCCAACTGCTGATTGTGACTAGATTAACATTTTTTCAACCTAATGGGTAAAAACCTAGGCAAAGCAACTATGTTTAGAATACATGCTTTATTGCAAATTTTGTGTACTTCAATGTTCTTTGTTAAATTTCTTAAGGATTATTTAATACACAAGTAGGGTTCCTTCTGTCATCTATACTTTATATTCCTGAATGAATGGCTTAACAGCCTGACCTAATCAATTACCTATGAAATAGCATTGTACAAATATGCCACATATTAGTAACTTTATTTTGATTGAGCTTTTTCATTCTGAACTAAACTAACCTACTTTTCTGAAACTAGAGTTTGCAAAGTTTTGTTCCACTACTCATGCTATATTACACACACCAACAATGCAAGAGGTTTTAATTCAATACAGAAAATAAAAAACCTGTAATTTATTTTCAAGGGTCCCAAGATATTTCTTTTTTTATCCCTTAGAATTCCAGGTAAGACATTTTAAAACGCTAAAGTGAACTATATACCCTAATCATGTGCAACCATGAGAGGTTTCTATTGGTAAAATTAAGGAGCTTAATTTTACATTTTAGTCATATTAATGAATTATTACGTTCATTTAAGTAATTCATATGCTATAATGAGAATTGCAATAAAAGTACAATTTTTATTTATTTATTTATTTATTTATTGACTGACATTTTTATGCCGCCCCCTCATGCCCATGGCATCTTGGGGCGGCTAACAACATGATAAAACAATAATACACATTAAAACCAACATCACTTAAAAAAATTTTTTAAAACCCCCCAACCCTAACCCCACCCTCCAATTCCCCAAATTCCCCACCCCACCAATCTCCCCAATTTACCCCTCCCTCCCGCCCTCCCCTCCAAAGGCCTGGGCGAACAGCCAAGTCTTGCATGCCCACCGAAAGGCGAGCAGACTCGGGGCCAGGCGGGCTTCCTTCGGAAGGGAGTTCCACAACCGTGGCCCGACCACCGAGAATGCCCTCTCCATGG
>QEPC01009294.1:2432011-2454111 GCA_003113815.1 Sphenodon punctatus
TATAGGGCTTTGTATACCAATACTAGCACCTTGAACTTGGCTCGGTACGCTATAGGCAGCCAGTGCAGAGAATGGAGCACTGGTATAATGTGCTCACGGTGACCCGTCCCCGTAAGGAGACAGGCCACCACATTCTGCACCAGCTGCAGCTTCCGAGCCAATATCAAGAGAAGCCCCACGTAGGGCGCGTTGCAGTAGTCAAGCCTCGAGGTAACGAAGGCATGGATGAGAGTGGCCAGGTCGGGTCTGGAGATGTATGGGTGCAGCCTCCGCACCAGATACAGCTGGTGGAAGGCGGCTTTAGCCACCGCCTTCACCTGCTGATCCAGGCAGAGGTCTGCATCCAAAATCACCCCCAGACTCCGTACCTGCTGGGCAACCGGAAGGCAGACCCCCACAATAGGAGGAGCCGACACCTCCTTCGCCCTCCCCACTACCATCACCTCAGTCTTATCTGGGTTCAGCTTCAGTCTGCTCTGCCTCATCCAATCCGCCACGGCCTCCAAACACTGGGAAAGTATCGAGACAGCAGGACCTGGGTCCGTTGAAAAAGAGAGGTACAGCGTGTGTCGTCAGCATATTGGTGACAACACACCCTGAACCGTCTCACGATCTCCCCCAGGGGCTGCATATACACATTAAATAACAGTGGAGACAGAATGGAACCTTGCAGAATGCCAGAGGTCAAGGCCCGGGGGCATGATATTTCAGCTCCCAGCACCACTCGCTGGCTTCTGTCTGAGAGGAATGAGCGGAACCCACCAAGAACAGTCCCGTCCAGACCCCCCAGATCTCGCAGCCGTCTCAACAGCAGCCCATTTTAGAGTAAACAACGAACAAAAATTAACTATTGCTTATGTTCTGAACAAACCGGTCGGTGTCTTTAATAAGTACTAAAGACACAAGTACTAATGATGATTTAAAGTAAGAATTCTGTGGAGCTCCAGGCAATCATAAGTAAGTAAGAAAGCAACTGCCTTTTAAAGACATCAATTTGTAACAAACTGTTCCACAGTGGCTTGCTCCAATCGCTCCAAGGTAACAAAACGTAGAGGGGATTGGGACTCCCATTGTTGATAGAAGTCAAGCTCAGGCCCACTCTGGTCGATCAGATTCGTAGCCTTGGAGTGTTTCTGGACCTCTTGCTGCACCTGGATTGTTAGATTGCGGCGGTGGCCAGGAGTCCTTTCCATCAACTCCATCTGGTGAGGAAGCTGCAGGCTTTTCTTTCTGATTTGGATCTGGCCATTGTCATCCATACTTTCATAACCTCAAGGTTGGGTTACTGCAACACGCTCTACATGGGGCCACCCTTGATGACTGTTCAGAAGCTACAGCTGGTGCAGAATGAGGCAGCTTGCTCAGCTCCTTTTGGGGACAAGGTGCCAGGAGCATATTACACCGATCCTCCAAAGTCTGCATTGGCTGCCTATACAGCTTTCCAGGAACAATTCAAGGTGCTGGCTTTGACCTTTAAAGCCCTAAATGGTCTGGGACCCACTTATCTAAAAGACCACCTGTCCTTCTATGCCCCATTTTGGCCCTTGCAATGGTCTGGGAGTGCTGGCTTGCAGGGAGATGTTCTTGGTCACTGCCCCATTGTTATGGAACTCCCTTCCCCCTGGAAATTTAGTTGAGTCCAATTCCGGAGGCGGTGGAAGACTTTTTGTTCAATAAATCATTTGGTGGGCAGGGATAGGGGTGGGCTGAAAGGGGAAATTGAGTCTGGAAAATGGGGACGATGGTATTGGGTAGCTCTGGTGGGGGGTTGTGGGAGGGCAGAGGGGTTTTTTTTTTTTAGACTATTTTGTATGTGTTTTATATATTATTATTGTGAGCCACCATCAGCTTTTGGGAAGGGCAGTATATAAATTTAAATAAATAATAAAAAAATGAATAAATTGGCAGCTGGACATTCCAGTGTTACGGAATGACATGACATTTTAGCTTTAAATAGTATGTACTGCTATCTTCAACTTCTCAAGGGCAGTAGAGAGGAGAGTAAGAGTAAGCTGCAGAACAGGAAAAATGATTTTGGCATGGATTCTAATTATTTGTCAATTGTGAGTTTGGTCTAGCTAAGCAATAAAACCGTGACCTTCTAGCAGTATTTATCTTAGGGTAACAACCATCTGTATCTTTTAAAGTTTTATTTTATATTGTAGATATATATTACAGGGAGTGGATGGCTTAGAAGTTTGAAAAAGATCTTCATTTATTTTTGAGGCATAAAGAAACTGTAAATGTTCAAAATCTAGCTATATTATAAGTAGTTCAATCTGTTCTAATGGAAATTCTAGAAAAAGATTTCTTATCTATTTATATAAATCATTCACACAGTACGTGTCTGTCTGCAACAAATGCCAATAAACTGTGAGAAAAAGATGCGATTGGTTCCAGCTGCTGCTGCTGCTACAATCAAAACACCCCATAGTGGCCTCAAAGAGGTATCTGGAGCCAGTGCAGGAAGAGAGGGAACAGTAGTCCTACAGAAAAGTTATCAAACATCCCAGTTTTCCCAAGAAGGTCCTGTTGTATCCCTTGGTGAGGAGATTTTGTAAAACTTTAGTTTTGTCCTAATTCTGGCAAGTTGTTCAAGTCTCATCTCATTCTTCAGATGCATCTGTGTTTGGTATAGCCAACTAGCATAAATTTCAGACATGTCACTGCTGGACAGTGCTTGTTCCAACTTCTTCCCTACTAAGTTCTGTTTCCTAGTAGTCAGTTGATAGTGGTTCTTTGCACAAAAAAATCCCTAAAATCCCCCCAAAACAAACACAAAGTTTCACTCAGAAAATGTTACTGTTCTTAAAAAGAGCACTTAAAACTAAGGGAGGATGGAAGCCAGTTTTAATGAAGATTGTAAAAAAAGATCTACATTTCATGAGAAGAAATCAAAAGACTGATTGAAGTGTTCTACAAGCAGTGCAACTCACAGTTTTTCACCACCCTGAAAAACCAAAATAAATCCCGATTAAACCGAAATAAAGGTTGGTCCTTGGTTTCTCCTTGAAACTTTGTACCAAACTCAGTGTCCATCAAGTCACCAAATGATTTGGAGAGTTGAGACTGGAGAAGGGAATTGCTGGAGAAGCTTTGCTGCTGGGTTCCGCCTACCTATGTGAGCGGACTGATGCTTTCTCCATCTTTCCCAAGTACATAAGGTTCTAGGAGCTACAGGGACCTGGGGCTGGGGAAGGGAAATTGCTAGGAAAGCTTTGCTGCTGGGATCTGCCTGCCCATGTGTGCAGACTGGTGCTTCCTCCATCTCTCTTAAGTACATCAAGGCTCTAGAAGCTGCAGAGACCTGGGGCTGGGGAAGCTTTGCGGCTGGGTTGTGCTGACTGGTGCGGCCTCCATCTCGCCCAGGTACATGTAGGCTGTAGGAGCTGTGGACAGGTGCCTAAGGCTGCCCGTTGATTGGCAATTAAGCATGGGCCACATGTCTTGGAACACTTCAGCTGCACTGGAGACTACTTGATGTAGTCAAAGTAACTACTTTAAGGATGGGGAGGAAGTGCAAGAGGATGGATTCAGGGGCGGCCCCCAGACATGTGTGACATGTGCGGTCGCACATGGCCCCTCGGGAGCCGGGGCCTCGCTCCTGGAGCCTAGTCTGTTGTGCTATTGCGCCTGAATTCAAATCCAGGCTGGCCTGGCCCCGCTGTGGGAGCTGCTGGCTAAACTTTACTGAATCAGCTCTAGCCCCGCAGCGCTGGGAGGGGGAGGGAGAAAGTCCCTCCCCTAGACCCTTCTCATGCACAGGCAGTGGCGCTACTGCACCACCACCACCCCCCCAGCAACCAAATCGGGAGCCAGGGCCCCGCAGTCAGCGCTGCTAGCCCTAGTCGAATCACCTTAGCTCAGTTCAGCTGTAGCCCCCCGTCCAGTCCCTCCCCTGCCTCACCACTTGCATTGGCTCTGCTGCGGGGCCCCAACACAGACAGCAAAACTGGAAGGCACACCCCTCCTCCAAACGCCAGGGACAGGAAGCGCCTTAGCGGGGCTGCCAGTGGTGAGAATGTTTGGAGCCATCTCGAAGAACCTTGTTTAAAAGGTAGTAAGCTTCTGTTCTTCTTCGAGTGGCTCTTCCCATTCTCACAAATGGGAGAGTACCAAGCCTAGATCAAGGCAGTGGGGGAGTTTTCTTATAGAATAAAAACAACATACCTGCGATCAAAAAGTGTGTAAGTTTATTCTGTTAACTTAGTTTAAAAGTTCCTCTTTTAAACGACAAAACCATTGTAAGTAAAATAGATTATTAAGTCTTAATTACAGAATTCAATATAGATACTCCCAGAAAGGTGTCAAATTCAGAATTGAGATGTAAAGCATAATGCTTAGTGAATGTATGCGGGGAACTCCAGGTTGCAGTCCTCGAGAGGAGAGATGTTGTAAAATGCTGCTGTAGAAGCACCCAGACCTCTGAGCGAATGAGCCTTTAAATAAGGTGGGGGTGGACTTCCTACCTCCTCATAGGCAAAGGAGATCAAATGCACTAACCGTTTTGAGATAGTTTGGGATGAAACCTTTTGCACTAATTTGGGAAGGGAAGGGGAGAGGAACAAGTTGTCAATCTGTCTGCAGTGCTGGGTCTTGTCTAAGTAGAGCAGGACCGCTCTCTTAACATCCAAACTGTGAAATCTGGCTAAGATTTCTGACTCATGAGGTGGAGGTGGGAATACTGGGAGGACAATTTTTTTTGTGCCATATGAAATCTGGACACCGTTTTAGGGATGAACGACAGATGGAGAGAGATCTCTTCCTGCCTGGGAAGACTGAGAAGTAAGGCTCCTTGATAGATATAGCGGTGAGTTCACTCACCCTCCTTAGGGATTTGATTGCAACTAAAAAGGCAGTCTTCAGAGACCAGTGGAACAGGTCAGATTGTTCTGCAGGTTTGAAAGGGTGTTTTGTCAGTTGATCTAGAACAAGATTCAGATCCCACTGAGAAACGGGGTGTTTGTGAGGGGAAAATATTAATTGGTCCCTTAAGAAACTTTTTTACCAGAGGGTGACCAAAAAGGGATTGGGAATTTGGGAGGGCAACACGCTGCGCTACTGCTTAGAGATGCACTCTTATAGAAGAGTGCGCAAAGCCCTTCCCAGACAGGTCCAAGAAGTATTGAAGGACTAATGGCACGGGTACCTGATCTACTGAGATGGAGCTCCCAGATAACTAATAGTAAAGACCCTAGGGGCCGAGAAGATTCTTCCGTTTCACCCATGACTCCATGCATTTTCAATTTTGTTCATTACCATTTGGACTCTCCTCGGCCCCTAGGGTCTTTACTACGGTTATGGCCCGTCATAGCTTTCCTTCGTCAGCAGGGCATTGCCGTTTTCCCCTACCTAATGCCTGGTTACTAATAACCCAGACACCTTAAATGCCAACCTTCGCTTCACTCTAGATCTATGCGTAAAGCTGGGACTAACTAAACGTACAGAAGTCCCGCCTGTCTCCTAAATGTCTTGTTGAAAAAGACATTTGTTCTGTTATTACTATATATTAACACTTTTTTTGCTTGATTATTTTAATTTGTTTTGACTATTACTGCCAAATTCTTCCCAAAAAATCAATAATGCCCTGCCCTCCATCTCCTCCTGTTCACTCCCTGTATTGGCAGGAGGGGAAACTGGGAAAGAGGGCTAGATGACAGGGTACTTTGGCATGTTGAGGGTGGTTTAAGCAAGGGGGTGGATGTCAGACAAGTGGCAAGGGGGTGCTCTAGTAAAAAGTGCTGGGACTAAAAAGGGCCCAAGGCATGTGTGCAGATATGATGGACATTTATGCAAAATATGCAATTTCATGTATTTGCATAAATTGGTGGGGCCTAATTATGCAAATTAGGCCCCACACCAAGACTTTGCACATGGCCCCACAAACCCTAGGGCTGGCCCTGGATGGATTGCATCTGGACCCTCAGGGGCGGGGGAGAGGGGAGGAGAGAATTGGGTTTTGGTGGGAAGAAGGGAGAAGTTCTACGTTGACCCCTCTATGGTGAGGGAGGGGTTGGGAGCAGGGGGGTTAAGGGTTATGTCCTGACCCCTCTGTGAGGGAGGATTGGAGTGGTAGGGTTATGCCCTGTTCACTCTATGAGAGAGTGGAAGGGACAAGGATTATAATTTTAATTGGCTTTTGTTAATTTATCGTCCTCCACCCTGCAAAAGATATAATTGCCTGTTTGTTTTTAAAGTGCACAAACTTCATGAAGATTGGCCTTAAGAAAAACTTATGTTTGAAAGAGAACTACTGCCAAATGAATAGCAACATGGCAAGTTAGGTTAAGGTAGCTTAAGAATAACATTTTGATCATTCTAATTAAAACTCACACTCACAGAAACCATATTTCAAGAAACAAACTTTAATTTTCCATCATATTCACATTTTAAATATTTTCCTTTTTCTCAAAAGAAGCCAAACAAAATTACAGCAGTTTGGGGGAGTTATACAAATTTATAATTATGCTTTTAAGATAGATTAGTGATGGAGTTAATCAAGGATGGTTATTGTTTTGGGGATGGGTGGGTTGTGGATCTGTGATTATTATTTTTTGGTAGGTTTTAGGGCTGTCCTGATCACCCGGGGGGGGGAGAGGGGGGAGAGAGACTGGGTTAGGGAGGAGGTCTTTCCCCTCAATGAGAGGGGGGTTTTGACCCATATGGGAGGGATGATGATTCCCCTTCCCCTGTGAAGGGGGGGGGGGAAGAGTGTGGGGAGAATGAAGAGTTGGGGTCTCCTTTGCCTGCCGAGCAGGACAGCCACCAAAGGGGAGGGTTGGGGGGGGCTGGCCATGGGGGAGCCCACAGCCATTGGGGGTTTTCTGGGCCAGGGGAATTATGGTTCTTCTGGGAGGCTGGTTAGATCTGTGAGATGAGAGAGCTATTCGGTGCTTGTCCCTCTCACTGCCCGCCCCCAGGCAGGCAGTGAGGTGGACAATAATTGGAGAGCCCCTGGTATGGGTCTGATGCTGATTAACACAAGCTCAGTTTTAAATAAATAAGTCAACTACTGTCCGGGAACTAATCCTGGACCAGGCAGTCGACCTTGTGTGCATTACAGAGACCTAGCTGGACACCAAGTCGGGGCCTATTTTAGCTGATCTTGTTCCAGCTAGGTATTCTGTACAGCATCAGCCACCGCCAGAGGGACGCCGGGGGGGGGAGGTAGTATAGCCATTATTTTTAAGGATACTTGGACTGTGAGGAAGTATCCTGTGCAAACTATTTTCGACAGCTGCTAGTATACAGTGCACTTACCTGTACAGCAGCATCGCTGCATACTCTAACAGAGCTGGTGTTGGAGGTGATCTTGCAGTCCCTGAGGGCATTTGTCCTGGGGAACTTCAACATTTATGCCGACACTGACCTGGGTTGGTGGGGGAAGCATGAGTTCATAGCCCCCATGGCAACCATGGGACTGTTTTAGATGGTTGTTGGTCTGACCAATAATCGAGGGCATACATTAGACCTGATATTTTGCACCGGTCTTGAGGCAGCAGATCCGTTGGTGGGGGAGGTGTCAGCAGTGCCCTTGTCGTGGACGGATCATTACCTCCACCAGGCCAGTCTCCTGGCGCATGTGTCCCCAGAAACATGCAGAACCAGTTTGGTTGGGTCGACCCTGAAGACTTATGGAACCGGAGAGGTTCCGGAATGCTCTTGAGGAATTGCCCTCTGATCTCAACAACCGTTCACTCAATGACCATGTGGCTTTATAGAATACCTTGCTAACAGAGGCCATAGAACGAACAGTTCCTAAGTGTCTGCTCCCTGAGCGCCGACAACACAGGCCCTCCTGGATTACAGAGGGTCTGTGGCGAATGAAGTGAGAAGGGCGGTAGGTAGAGCAATGGAGGCGTTGCTCTTGCGCTGAAGCCGACTAATTGCAACACAGTTTGTTTTCGAACCTATGCTGTGGCTATGTGGGCAGCAAAGAGGAGGTTGTTTGCTGCTCTTATAGCATCCACAAAGTCATGTCCAGCTGAATTTTTCCGGGTGGTGAGGGGGCTGGTCAGTCCGGCCTCCCTGTCTGGAACTGGAATTTTCCAGTGCTTGCTGTGACATGTTTGTCGGCTTTTTTTGTGGATTTAATGGCTCGAATTCACCAAAACTTTGATGTTCGGATCAGTTTCAGTTGGTGTCGCCCGCTGATGTGGAGGATGTCCTTGGGGCAGCTAGAGCCACCTGTTGTGAATTGGACCCATGCCCGACCTGGCTGGTCAAGGCCAGCCGGAAGATACTGGGGCCACTGCTAGCAAGGATGGTCAATGCCTGCCTTAGGGAGGGCAGAGTGCCAAGCTGCCTCAAGGAGGCGGTGGTGTGGTCTCTGCTCAAGAAACCATCATTAGACGTTGACGTCCTGGCCAGTTATTGGTCAGTCTCTACCCTTCCTTTTAGGAAAGATTATTGAACGGGTGGTGGCTCGGCAGCTTCAGGGGCATCTGGACCGCATCAGTTTTCAGGATCCCTCACAGTCCAGCTTTCATCTGGGTTTTGGCATTGAGACTGCTCTTGTGGCCTTGGTCAACGACCTCCGCTGTGAGCTGGACCAGGGTCAGATTACTTTTTTGATCATATTAGATCACTCGGCTGCGTTTGATACTGTTGACCACAAGATGTTGGTCACTCGATTGTGGGACAGAGCCAGAGTGGGTGGGAATGTTCTTGAATGGTTCCGTTCCATCCTGGCCAGAAGAACTCATCATCTCCCCGGGACCTCACATGTGGAGTCCCGCAAGGTTCCATTTTGTCCCCTCTCCTGTTCAATGTGTACATGCAGCCTTTGGGCAAGGTCGTCAGAGAATTTGGTGTGCAGTGTCATCAATATGCTGACGACACCCAACCTTACCTCTCTTTTTCAACTGACCCAGGTCTGGCAGTCTCAGTGTTTACCTGGTGTTTGTGGGGGACTGGATGCGGGTGAGCTGTCTGAAGCTGAATCCCAAGAAGACGGAGGTGATGCTGGGGGGGGGGGGGCAGGGGAGTGATGGCACCCATCATTGACGGGGTCCACCCCTCTTTTGGTCCCTCAGGTTTGGACTCTGGGGGTGTTCCTCAACCCACGGCTCCACCTGGATGTCCAGGTTGTGGCTGTGGCAAAGGGTGCATTCCACCAACTACATCTGGTGCGACAGCTTTGACTGTATGTCTTGGACTCCGATTTAGCCACCATCATACTTTTTCATCACCTCAAGACTAGACTACTGCAACGCGCTCTACGTGGGGCTACTCGGAGGCTGCAGCTGGTGCAGAACGTGGCAGCCCATCTCCTTATGGGGACAGGTCGCTGTGAGCACACCAGTGCTCTGTTCTTTGTACTGGCTACCTACAGTCTTCTGGGCCTAATTCAAGGTGTTGGTTTTGACCTGTCAAGCCCTAAACAGCTTGGGCCCCGCCTACCTGCAGGATTGCCTCACACCCTGGGTCCTGGATCGGCCCCTATGGTCAGCTGGGGATGCACTCCTTGAAGTCCCCCGGGGATCCCGGGTGGCGACGATCAGAGGGGAGCCCTCAGTGGCTGCACCGAAGCTGTGGAATTCCCTCCCAACTGAGGTCCACCTGCTTCCGGACCTCCCCTCTTTCCACAGAGAGTATAAGACCTGGCTGTTCTGCCAGTCTTTTGATGAGGGAGACGAGTGATGGGTTGAGAGGGGAGTGGGAGGTTTTTTTTTAGCCCCACCTGGGATATGTTTTGTACTGATTTTATATTTTATATTATTTTTATATTGTTATTTGCCCTTTATTATGAATTGTTGTTATATGTATGGTTCTATTATATTTTATATGTTGTGAGGTGCCCTGAGTTGCTGCGGCAGGAGCAGGTGGACAAGAAATCCAACACAATAAATAAATTAAATAAATAAATCCTGCCGCTTCTCCCTCCACAACATTCCTAAGATCCGCCCTTTTCTATCTGTCTCCTCTGCCAAAACTCTCATCCATGTCCTAGTCATCTCACACCTCAACTATTGTAACCTCCTCCTCGCTGGCCTTCCCCGCTCTCACCTTTCCTCCCTCATCTCTGTTCAAAACTCTGCTGCCAGGATT
Source organism: Sphenodon punctatus (assembly GCA_003113815.1). NCBI lineage: Eukaryota > Metazoa > Chordata > Lepidosauria > Sphenodontia > Sphenodontidae > Sphenodon > Sphenodon punctatus. The sequence continues at coordinate 2,442,062 of QEPC01009294.1, forward strand.
ATCTACCTAGCCCATCGCTTTGACCATATGCAGCCTCTCCTCTTCCCCTCTCCACTGGCTCCCCCTTCCTGAGCATATTCTGCACAAACTCCTTGTCTTCACCTACAAAGCCCTTCACAACCTCGCCACCCACCTCTTTGCCCTGATCTCCCTCCGAACCCCTGCTCGAGCACTCTGCTCTTCTTCCATCCTCTCCCTCAAACTCCCACGCTTCCCCTGCTCCCCCAACTGCCTTTGTCCCTTCTCCCTTGCTCCCTGGCGCTCCCTCCCTGCCCACATCCGCCTTGCCCCCTCCCTTCGTACCTTCAAATCCCTCCTCAAAACCCACCTCTTCTGCTCTGCCCTTCCTAACTCCTTTTAACCATCCCCACCCAGGATTATCCCCCACCTGTTATCTGCAAACTCCCAATGTAACATAACGAAGCCAAGAACATGTATCTTGAGTTCTTGCATCCTCATGATAGTTGCATCCCTTGTCTCTCCCTCGGTTCCCCCTTCCCTGTCTCCCCTCCCCCTGTCTTTAGACTGTACACTCTTGGGTAGGGACCGTATCTGTCTTATTCTCCGTGAAGCACCAGGTACATTGCTGGTACTATATAAATGCTAATAATAATAATAATAATAAATAATCAGAAACAAATTGTAGATCATGAATCCTAAGACACTGAACAAATCATATGAAACATATATCTTTATTCATTTTTTCCTAAAAAACCTAACAGCATGTCTTAAATAAAATGTTGGTCATAGGTACAATATTAGAATTGTACACCTTCACCCTCAACATCTAGCATAAATTCCCTTCTCTGCTCCACCTCGGTTACTCCAATGAAGACGAAATAGAGTCCTAAACAAGACCATGAAACTAATTTATTGCTTCACTATTCCTAACAAATGTGCAGACTATTAAGCTGCAAAATATGCCAGACCCTGCTTTTTCACTAACTTCTGATAAATACTACAAAGAATTAAAAACAAAGCAAAAATTGTTTGGGGAAATCCCTGTTAGTGGAGGAATATTTTTATTATACAACAAATGTGCTGACATACTTTTATCATATGCAGATGACTCAATGAGATGTTTAGCTCTTCTTTCCTTTAGCATATCTTGTACTAACTCAATAATTAATCCTTGTCAGTGAACAAAGATTTAGCTCTTTGCTTCATAATGAAGAATGCATAGTCACTGGGTAGTAGAGGTAACACCAGCCAATCATAATTTGATTTTAAAAAAATAAAAAATAAAGCTCTCAACTTTATTTAAGATACTATGCATAACCAAGACCTGACTGGATAACACTGTGTAACTACTCATTATCCAAAGTTTTCCATGAAGGTATGTGGTTCTGTACACATTGTTGGAAGAAAGGGGAGGCAATGCAGCAGTATCCTTCTGTGAATGTCATCAAATATACCTGATCTCCCACTCCAAAGCTAGCACAGGAGAACATGTTTTTATTGTTTTGTTTTTTCTACAACGCATTCCTAGAAATGCTAAATTTCTCATGAAAATACTAATTTCTTAGGTTCTCTAATACGCAAGACAATATACAAAAATTAGACTTCTCTTCTTCCTAAGAACATTTTAGTTAGTGAACGTAAAGTCAACTAAAAAAAAGCTTTGGGCATAAGTGTTCTACTTATCTATGCTCTCAGAAAACGTGTAAAATACACAATGAAATGTTCATTAGATCCTGAAAATGTTGCCAGTCAAACACAATGAAAATCTTCTCTAATACATCTTTTAAAGAATAAAAAAGCTAACCTAAATTGATTTTAAAACCAAGTTTATTTGAACCACCTCAACAGGTTACTGGATTAGTTTTAGATGGATGGGCCTCATCTCCCCTATCTATTACAAGAGCAGTTAGGTCACCCTATTTACCTGAATTGTGGTTTAAGGGTTAAACAGTTATTACAAACATGAGGGCTTTTAGAGTTCGGTCTCTGTGGTGTTTATCTGGGCATGCCTGATCATGAACTGATCTTTGAACTGAGGATATAAGTAGGCATGAAGATATTGCTAAAATATAGTCGTAACATCTCTCCATGGTTTCCTTTTTAAAAAGCTACTCTTTATTTGTTTATTTATTTTAGATTTTTATCCTGCCCTATCCTTGAAGGCTCAGGCCAGCTAACAACATGACCCCACACACACAAAATATAAAATATAATACACACACCCCAACTACATAAAATAACCATAAACCTCCCCAAATCCTAACCCTGCCATTTAAATGCCTGGCCAAATAACTAGACCTTACAATGCCTCTGAAATATGCACAGTCTAGGGCTTAGCCAAACCACTGATGAGGGAAGGAAGTTCCCAGGCTGTGGAACAGCCACCAAGAACACCTCTCTGTGTGCTCAGGTCAAAGAGAACTGGGCCAACAACAGAATTTGCAAGAGCGCAGTGTTGGCCGATCTTAGAGGCCATGGAGGGACAGACTCCTATTACTACTATCCCAACACCGCACAGAACGCCGCCCCCCCACCAGCCCCTCCTGGAGACCACCCCAGGATACCCATATTCCAGCCTCCCAGCCCAGCCCCCCACCCCCCAAAAAAAACTAGCCAGGGAAGTGCTAGCTAGAGCACTTCCCTGGCTACCAAGGAAATGGGGGTGGGATGCGATGGAGTGGCTGAGGGTTCTCAAGAGCCCATCCCTATGCCCCAAACACAGAACGAGAGCAAGTGCTAGGGCTGATGCTCAGCTCACATCTCAGCAGCTACAGCCCCCACAGAAAGTAGCCAGCATCTAAAGATATATGTATGTAGCCAGTAAATACATATATTGAACCAGATAATAATGTTGTTATTCTTAGTCTTCTAACTTTCCTTTATTTTCTTGTCATCTGATACACCTATATTGGAAGTGTTAATTTTACTAAGTCCATTTTGTAAACCAAGACAGTTTGTAACTATGACAATTTTGTTATTACATCTCCTTGATGTCCTAGATTTATATAGTTCCATAGTTATGTTATGTCTGTATGTATGACAAAGGAATCAAAAATATAAAACTGAAATATGCTATACCTATTATGTTAGCGAAATTAGTGAATACAGAGACTTATGAAAGACATTTTGGTTTATACTTGCAAAATGCACAATAATTACTTTTGAATCAATATACATTTTGCAGCCTTCCGTATACAGCGATTAGATTGACCTGGTTGCTCCATGAGCTGTGAAAGGCCAACCTGCTTGTCTAAACTTTTCCACTCAGAACGTCAGTGACAAATGCTAAAATATAAAGTGACAGAGTGGTACTAAAAAAATACTCAACTCAAAATCAGTTTATTTCAGCTTTCACTATTAAACAAATATACAAATAAAGCAAAACAAAGTAAAATCATAAAACTAAATATCAAGATATCTTTCCTTAAGTTAAATACAGACCTAAGAAAAGCAATGATATTCAATACTAAAAAAAAAAATACAGTGGCTAGAGTACTCATTCTACTTCATAAAAGGTAGAGTAGGTCCCATTAAAATAAAACTATGTTACCATACTACTATGCTTTTTACTGAGATAGTCTGTACATTTACAAGACAATGCAAACATTGTTCAATAAAACACATGGAATTTAAAAATGCCAATGTTTAATTTGATGAGAATGCCTATAAATATATTTATAGTACATCAATTTTTATAGAGCCACAGCAGTTTACAGACATGTACAATGCACTGTTAATGGGTCATTTCAGACGTGCTGGGCCTCTAGGCCCAACACGCTGAAACCCGGACCGGGATCTGTTCCAGATCCTGGTCCATGATCAGGGCAGCTGTTCTTTAGACGTGCCAGCCTGATCACTGTGGGGAGTTGGGAAGGGGGCGGAGCTGTACGGTGTGACACATGGCCGCTCAGCCCCACCCCCCGCGCTCCCATGGCCGCCCGCCCTTGGGGAGACGGGTGGGCACGGCGGCCAATCAGGTTCCTGCGCCCGATCCCGTCCCATGGTTGGAACATGATTCTGGGATGGGGCTGAGTAACAAGTCGTTACCCGCCGTTATTCCCAGCCCCATCCTGGATCGTGGCCAAACTAATCACGGTTCTGGAGGTGAGCCCAGCCTCACCTTCAGAACTGTGGTCAATTTGATCCCGGCCGGGTGTTCACTGTAGTAAACATCTGGCCGGGAGCAAACAGACGTTCCCGTGATCGCTGCCACCACACCGGATCCACTGTGGTTAGCAGTGATTTCGTAACGTCTGAAAAAAGCCAATATCAAAAATATTCAAGTTCTTGTAAAATTGGAAGGATATGTCCTATAGGTGTAAAAGTAAGCAGGAGGAGTCTTTCGGAGCGAGGCATGGAATTCTCCAAATTCAGAGAAAACCTGTTCACTTAGTTATAGCAATTTGAAATTTAGAGACAAAAGCAGAAAATCACCTATTTTGTGACTTTCTCACAAATGGGTATCTAGTGCACTGAGCGGTTCTAAGTGATAGGTGTTCTAGACCTTGGAGTGGGCCCCTTTTGAATGCCTGCATTTAGTTTTTTAAATTTGTAGTCGTAATTTTAAAGTTTGGATGTGGGAAACCACCCCTGTGTAAAATGAGAAAAAGTCCGAGAACCAGCTTCTCTGCTCTCATTCTCACTAAAATTGTCATGCGAGAAGCTTAGTCAGGTTTAGTTTTGCATGCAAAAGTATAATAATAATAATAATAATAATAATTAATAATACATTGCACCTCCCCTGCCACGGCACTCCGAACGCTTTACACAGAGCAATTTACGACAAATTTTAATCTGCACAACAACCCTGTGAGTTAGTTAGGTTGAGAGAATATTGTGACTGGCCTGAAGTCACACACTGAATTTCTGGCTAAGGCAAGACTTGAACCAGAGCCTCCCCCTACATCCCGGTCCAGGTACTGTACACTTAGCTGATACACCAAACTATCTCTCAAAAGTAGCGCATGCAAAAGAGAGCAGGTGGCTCTGTAAACAGAAGTATTAAAGTTGTATGGATGATACCAACAAGTCACAAAAGTACCAACAAGTCAAAAAAGTACCAAAAGAAAATGATGAAAGTATTGAAAAGTCATGGAAGTTTTCCATTTGATCTGGTAAGATAAAACATTTCCTGAATATAGGTGGGAAATCCCAGCTGGGAGGAAAGGCTCGAGAGAATGGGAGCTAAGTGGGCAGGTGGGAATTGGAGAACCTGAGTAAGAGGGAGGTGTATGGTGAGGGGGAAATACAGGCATGAGGGGGAGGGGAGACACAGCACCAGGCATTTATTTGGCCAGGCATTTAATAGCAGGGTTAGGATTTGGGGAGGTTTATGGGTATTTTATGTAGTTTGGGGGGGGGGGTGTTATATTTTGTATTTTTTGTGTGTGTGGTCATGTTTTTAAGCTGGCCTGAGCCTTCAGGGATAGGGCAAGATAAAAAAATCTAACCAGTGAATGCAGGGGGGTAGGGTGGGGGTCCAGTGAATGCAAGCATAGCTAAGAGGAGGGGTGGTGGGCGGAAATGGAAGGCCAAGGTGGTGTGCCGAGGAGGTGGGGGCTGGGAAAAGGCAACAGGGGTGGAGGCAGCTGCATGGGACTAGGCAGGTGTCTATATGTGGATGCTGGGAACAGGCAGCAGGGTGGGAGAATCTGTGCAGGAATAGGCAGGTGAGGGAGGGGCATCTACGGCTGGATGATTATCTGGGCAGGTGAGGCTGGGACTAACTATGCTGTGCCAGACAAGTACGGGGGGCTGGGAATAGGCAAATCTGTGCAGGGCTGGGTGGGTGAGGCTAGGAGAGGGAGAGGTGTAGGTGGGGGCATCTGTATGGGACCAGGCTATTGAGGGGACTGGGAGCAAGCAGGTAGGGAAGAGGGGCGGGAAATCTGTGGCCCAAATTGGTACTGTGGAAGCAAGGGAATATAGTGCATTCCCATTTCAAAAATAGGGGAATTCTTTGCCACATTAAAACCAGGGACATTCTTAAACCAGTTCTTTGCCACACCAACAACGTTTTGCCTCTCTTAACACAGACAGCAGTAAAACGTTGACCACCCTTCTGTGGCCACTGCCAGCAGCATTTAGGAAGTGTGAGAATAATGAAAAAGAGCCTCCTTCAGAAAATACTTGGTACGGCTTACCTGCCTTTGCCTCCAGAGGCAACACAGTTGAAGGAGTTCCCTTAATGGGATCAGTCTCTCCATGCAAACTAGAATGAAAATCCTAAACTTCCCAGAATAATTAAAAATAGGAATGTTACAACTATTGTTTTATTTATTTATTTATATGTATACCCAACCTTATTTATTTATTTTGTTTATTTAAAACGTTTTCTACCCCACCCCTCCTGCCACAGGCAGCTCGGGGCGGCTTACAAATATTAAAAATAATACTTAAAACATTAAAAGAAGGACAAAATCACAGGGGTGGGGGAAGGGAAAGAGGAACAAAGGGAGAAACAGGGATACAGTCACAAATTAAGCAAGTGCACATGGTTAGCTTTGTTACAGCTAAGAAGCATTACTGAACAATATATGGGGTTGAGGAGTTAGGGAGCTAGGTTTTTAGGAGGAATTTGAAGGTTGGGAGGGAGGAAGGAAACAGAGCAAATGCATTCAGGGAGGGAGTTCCAGGCATACTGGGCAGCATGGTAGAAGGAGCCAAGACATTCTCAAGAGCAGTAGACAATGGGGTATGTGAAGGTGGTGGCAGAAAAGGAGTGAAGCTTCCAAGTGGGAATGTAGCAGTATACAAATGCAGAAAGGTAAGGGAAAGCAAGGGCATAAAGAGAGCTTCTGCTGAACGTGTTCAGGTAGAGGGAGCTGGAGGAGGGAGGAAAAATGGTGAGGTGCGAGAGAGAGGTGAGGTGAATGACCTTGGCAGCAGTGTTGAAGTGAAGTGAGAAGGTGAGAGCAGGGGAGGCCAGTAAGGAGGAGGGTGCAGTAGTCAAGGCAAGAGAGGATTAGAGCATGGACTCGAGTTTTCACTGTGGAAGCAATATAGGGCCAGACTTTAACAATGTTATGCAGAGCAAAGTGACAGGCTTTAGAAACAGGCTGGATTCTGAGGTACAAAGGAGAGGGAGGAGTCAAAGATGAACCCCAGGCTGTGTGTCTGAGGAACAGGCTGGCTGGTAACACCATCAATGGAAATTGTGAGGAAAGAAGGAAAGGAAGGTTTAGGAGGGAAGATGAAGAGTTCTGTCTTGGAAATATTAGGTAGAGTTGACATTGAGACACTCAAGCCGAGATGTCAAGAGAAAAAGTTGGTGGTGCAAGACTGATTAGAGGGGGGGAAATGGGGATGGAGAGATAGCAGAGTGTTATCAGCACACAAATGATACTGGAAGCTGTGAGATTCAGTTAGATTGGCCGGGGATAGAGTGTGCATTCTTGCCTAATAACTGGTCAATAAAGGCAAGAACAAGTGGTGCTTTAGCATATATGCCAGATGAATAACAGCTGCATCTCAAAATCTCAAGATTACAAAGCACTGGCTCCACCAGACAGTCATAAAATAGGGGTGGGGGAAGTGTGTGAGAGATTACAAAGCACTGGCTCCACCAGACAATCATAAAAATAGGGGGGGGGGAGGGTGCGTGCGTCTTTCCAGAAATGAAAGACGTCATCTACTGGGACTAATCCCATATAGCTCCAGTGTACATGTGTTTATTCTAGAATTGCTTTCAAAGTATTGGAGTGGCTGTGTTTCTCTACTAGTATGTCTGAGAGTTCCCCCCCAATGCTTTTAAGTTAAGAAACCTCAGCTAACTTTCTCATTCATAGTCAAGACAACAACTCAGCACCTGTGGCATAGCTGGCATCCAGTTACAGAGTTTGGTCTTTTGAGCACAGTACTGCAAATACCCAACACAGTTCTGTCATATCTACACTGTCAAGAGAGAACCAAGTTCTGTGTCTACATACAGCAAAGACCGCCTGCTACCAGGATCTTAATGCAGTCTTAGTTAATTCCTGGTATCTACCTACCTGGTGTTCCCGTGACTCTTAAATGGAAAAGATTCTCTATAGTCTTCATTAAAGGGGATAAATTGAAGCCCTGGCAAGTCGTCATCTCTTATTTTGGATCATTAAAAATTCAGGGTCTGTAATTTCATTGTGACACTATCAGGCCCATTCACTAGAGCAATGGGCCGGAGGCATTACAATATAGGATAGCAGTGCTTTAATTTCTGTACAGCTAGTTCTCCTCAATCCCACATCCTGAGGGGGAAAGTATTGCTTTACACTCTCCCAGATTTGTGAATGTACAGAAGCCACTACAAGAACAAATGAAAGTTACTAACCAGCAGGGATCCATATTCACTGAATATGCCATTGCCAGTAATGAAAAAACTTGGTCAACATGGATCTCTGTGCCAGAGTGCCTCTTGTATATACTTGCCACCCACCCAACTTTCTGTTGTCTTCAAGTCCTAGTTAGTTCTTGAGACTTTGAGTTAGAGATTATAGAAGGAACTGAGGTGGCAGGGTGCTCCACCCCTTAGACAGTCTAGCTGAACATGTTTGAAACTGTTGGGAGGGACAGGAGCACCTCAGACGCTGCTTTCCTGAAGAGTCTGATATCTGATTACTCACAGCATTCAATTCCCCATACATGTGAAGGTACAGAAACCACTCAAAGAAGAAACAACCCTTACCAACACTCCAGTCAAAAAGGTGTCAGTGTGCAGATCATCCCAGGAGTTAGGAGGAATGCCCCTTACAGAGCCTCCAGTCAATGAGGTCTCAAGTTCATAGCTGAGTGCTGCAGATTGTATTAGCACAAGGCAGAATGGCCACTACAAAGATCCTAGTCAAAGGTCTCAGAAGTTTCTATCTGTTGTGTGGATTATGTCAGCACTGAGATGAAAAAGGAATTACAAAAATTCCAGTTAAGGGAGTCTCAGGAGAATCAATTTGCAGTACAGACTGTGTCAGTACTGAGATGGGATGACTATTACAAATAATCTAGTCAAGAAGGCCTCTCATACCAATTTCTCGATGCCTGAGGAGTTGGATATCCTGTCACAGACAAAAATTGCTGGGCCTGTAGCATAGCATTTGAAGCATCCTCTGAAGGCTAGGCCACAAAGTCTCCATACTTCTTATGACTAAATATACAAAAAAGTAAATAAAGGTTACTCACCAGTAACTTTGTTCTTCAAGAAGGCTCTGTGTAGTCTTACTTGTGGGAATACATGGGAGCCTTCTCAAAGAACAAAGTTACTGATAAGTAACCTTTATTTCTTCTTCAAGTGGTTCCGTAATTCTCACTTGTGGGAGAATCTTAGCAGTCCCAAGTATCTGGTGGTGGGACTGGATTAGGAGAGAACTGAAGGAAGGACAGTTCTGCCTACTGCAGTTTCTCTCCTAGCAGCCATATCTAAAGCATAGTGCTTAACAAATGTCTAAGCAGATGACCAGGTGGCTGCTCTACAGATCTCTTGTATAGGAATGTGGCAGAGGTTTGCTACAGATGCCACCATGGCTCTAGTGGAATGAGCTCTTCGACCTTCTGAGGGCCGTATGTTTGACAATTCATAGCAGGTTCTGATGCATTGTAGAATGATCTCAGAGAGTCATCATGAAGATAGTTTGACCCACAAGACCTTTCCTCCTGTAGAAACAAACAGGGAATCTGATCGACTAAAGGTCTTTGTCCTGACTATACAGAATTCCAGATCCTTTCAGACATCAAGCGTGTGAAGAGTTTGTTAAAGTTTGAATGGGAAAAGAAAATAGGGAGCAAGATGACTTATTTCAAGTGGAATGAGGAAACTACTGTACACAAAAAGGCTGGGTCCATCCTCAATTCAACTTTGTAGTTGAAAAAAGAAAGGTATGGTGAAGACGCCCTGAGTACACTCAGTTCACTAACCCTTACTGCTGCACTTGACCTGAAGGGTCATGCTACCAGAAAAGTACTTTCATGATGAGTTGGGTGATGGGTTTGGTTCCCAGAGGTTCAAATGGTGGTTTCATCAGGCGTGCCAGTACTTGAGTCTAGTGAGGGGTAATTGAGGAGTAATTGAGTCTACTGAGGGGTGTCCCTTAAGAGGTACGGGGAAGGGAAGGGGGGGGGGGAAAGAGTTTTAAATTGGATGCTGTAGCCCTCCTTAACTATCTCCAAGACCCATCTATCAGAGGTGATTCTATACTAAGATGGGTAAAAAGACGCTTAGTCTACCTCCAAAATAGACGATGTTCTGCTCACTTCACTTGACCCAATACTGATTAAACCCATGACCCGGGGCTCGATGAGGCTTGGGTTGCGTTAGGTCTGAGCTTAGGTTTGCTCTTATTGTATCTTCTCCAGTTTAGCGGAGTGTAATGTTGCTGCTGTGTCTACGGGACAAACGTTCTGGAATGGAAAGAAGGTCGATGAGTTCTATAATATGCTGCTCTGGTGGACTGTGCCAGTGTTGAATAGTATCGCCTCTTGTATGTGCGAACCACCCCTTGTGCTCTTGCAGTTTGGCACTTCTTCTTGTTCTTAAAGTGTGTCTCATATGTTGTGATTGAGAATAGTCCTTCTCCTTCGAAAGGAAGATCTTCAATACAGAGCTTGTTCTCTGGTGTAATGGCTGTTGAACAAAGCCATGCATGTTATCTGACCGTGACGGCTGTTGCCATGCTTCGTATAGCTGAATCCAGTGTATGTATACCTGCCATCAATTGAAATTGAGAAACTAATGCCCCTTCAAGATGTATCGCTGTCTATTCTGTCCCCGTGCCTGCAGAAGCATACTTTTTCCAAAGACAGTGTTGATAAGCTGCCATCGCAACCATGTAGTTCACTGTTTTCAACATCAGGGTGGCAGAAGAAAAGGATTTTCTCCCCATAATGTCGAGGCATCTGTCTTCTTTATCAGAGAGGTGTCTGTCTTCTTCACCACTCCTGAATGAGATCGGTTGATAGCTGCCACGACTACCATAGAGTTGGGGGACGGGGGGCACAAACATTGAGGGGACTTCGTGGGGCACAGGATACAGGGAGTCCACCAGTTTGTTCATGGGTACTGATGAAAGTGGAGCTTTCCATGCTTTTTTGGACAGCTCAAGGAGCTCTTCAAAGATGGGTAACATTATGTGACCCAAGTCTCCCCCAGATAGTCTTCGAAATATTGGATCTGATGGTGTTTTACATTTCACCGTAGCAGGTAATTCTGGCATAGCTGTTAGGTGTTTTAGCATTGCCTGAAAATTTTTAACATCCTCTGTAGGGAGAATGGATGTCTGGTCTGTGAGGAGATCTGGTGGAGGTTGTATCATTGTAGCCTCTGATCGGGAGGGGTTTCAGTTGGGACCGGCGTCCTTCTATTCAGAAATCATCTCCTGAATGTACCCATATTAGGGTTTGAAGCAGACATGATTGCTGTGTAAGCCTGCCCTCTGTAGACGGAGGTACATTGTGACTTCTACCCCTGTGGAGCTCAGTTGTGGTCTTATGGTGTCTCCCAAAGTGGCTGGAGCTGTTAAGAGTCACCACCGGATCCCTTGGTCTATCTATCAGTCTAGGATCAGGGGAGTCACATCGAGTATGACACGGGTAGTAGTCACTCAAGTAGGTGCTGCATGGAGAGAGTCTGGGTGTTTTTACACGCTCATTTCTCCTGCATGTTTGTTGTTACGTCCTGAACTTTCTCTGTGCCTAAATCACTCACCCAGATCTTAAACATCTGGCTCTTTGAACTTCTGCATAGAACTTCTCCCAGAACTTATGTAAAAGGTTCTCCTGGTCAGGGGCGGCTGGTGGCTTTTTAGTTTGGAGGGGCAGTAAGGCTGTCCGGCCTGCCGGCGGCTTTGCCACTGGCGAGCCGGTGGGCGGAGCCAGGGCAACGGTGGGCAGAGCCAGGGCAAAACCCAGCAGCAAGGAGTTCCCAGGGTGAACATCAGAAGATGGAAGAAAACACAGTAGTCTAAAATGCACTTCAAGCTTAAAATGAATAACGTATAAACCCCAAGCACAGGGAAACAGTGGCGAAACAGTGGCACAACCCAGCAGCACATCAAGCTTAAAATGAATAACGTATAAACCCCAAGCACAGGAAAACACTGGCACAACCCAGCAGCAAGGAGTTCCCA
>QEPC01009294.1:2455301-2521261 GCA_003113815.1 Sphenodon punctatus
GGGGGGAAGAGCCTAATGGTTTGATGCAGCAGGGTGGGGGAGGATGCAGGATGGGGGGGAACAGGCTCAGCCTAGCTAGGGGGTGGGGGGAGGGGGACCCCCCTCCACACCCATCCCCCCCCCAGGGGTGGGGAGGTCGGGTACAGGGTGGGGGAGGGAAGGGTCATGGCTTACCTGCTGTCTCTGAATCATGGCAGGCAGCGCGGGACATGAGGCAGTGAGGAAGCACGCATGTGCGCTGCTGCCCCTTCCTCTGTCCCCTGAGCCAAGCTATCTCGCCAGGGCTGTCAGCGCAACCGCCCTGGCGAGATCTTCCATTGCGCCCATTGAGCACAATGGAAGGCTGTAGCCCCTCCCTCCACAGCACGTTCCATACGTGCTGTGGACGGAGGAGTTCAGCCGCCCAAATCGTGTTTTCCATAGGAAAACGCTTTGGGCGGCTGGTTTTTGAGCCTTCTGGGACCCACTCCTCTGGAGTGGATCCCAGAAGAGAAGTCAAGCCGCAGCAGCCTCTGCCTTGCCTTTGCAATCCGAGCGGAGGCTGCTGCAGCGGCGCTGTGGTCAGTTTCAGTGAAACTGACATGAAATTGACCAGTGCTCCAGCAGCCTCCGCTCTGAAGCAAAGGCAAGGCAGAGGCTGCTGCAGGCGGCGGGGAAGCGGCGGTGAGGTTTTTGTTTTACTTTGAGCGGCGGCGCGGTGCCTGTCGGGGCGCTTGGGGGATCAGCGCCCCCAACGCCCTGAAAGGGGAGCCGCGCCTGCTCCTGGTAAACTGCTTTGCTCCAAGCAGCTGCGGTCACTTGGTTTCCATGGCAGCCACTCACGTCTACAGCTGCGGCTACTTTAGGCTGCCTCAAGGCAGTGTTTGTGTGAAGAATGCATCCAGGAACTGACTCAGGGCAGAGAGAGCGAGTGTGTGTGTGAGAGAGAGAGAGAGAGAGAGAGAAGAATGCACCCAGAACTTGCTTGTGGACTTGTAAACCCAGAAGATTGAAGGAACAGCACTTTAAAGGTGTGTGTGTAAAAATGTCCTCTTGTCTCTGAACTGAGGATGGGACTGTGCATAGGATCGGTCATAGTCTTTGTACTGAGTGTTTTTAAATTGTCCATGGCGAGGAAGGATGTCTAACTCGACAGAGTCTCTGTATAAACTGTGATAGTGAGGCTCACTTCTCAGATCTTTTTCAGAGTATCTGGGGTGGTCTCTGCTCTGAGACCTGCTGTGGTAGTGGGGAACGTAGTCCCTATAATAAGAAGGGCTGCAGTGTCGAGAGAGGGAGTCCCTTTGAGTTGAATGGCTATGCTTTGGGCAGCTACGTCAGGGAGAGCGCTGTGGGGTTGGAAAATCCTGTTGCCTGGATCTGCCCCGATGATGAAGGAGCAAGTCATCTCTGCCTCGTGGATAGTTCTGGTGCCATGAGGAGAGAGATGCCTGGCTGTCCCTTGTATGGTAGCGCTCTTCATCTCAGTCTCAGAGCCTAGGGCTGAAGCGTGTGGCTGTGACTCTTGTGTCTGGTAGGTGACAGGCAGTGCTGCTGCTCCTGATCCCTGCGGTGCCGTGCACTGCACTGGGGGAGGCTGCGGCAGTGCTGTGCACTGCACCAGGAAAGGCTGTGGCTTCTACGCCCACTCGGTACCGGACAGTGATCCTCAGGCAAGCCCTCATCATGCTGAGTGTCCTGGATAGAGGCAGAAGTTCTCCGGGGCTGGTTTACGAGGAGTTCTTGATGAGTCTCCTCAGGTCTTAGTTCAACAACAGACTCCTGGTCCTCACTGAGACAAGGAATCTTGTGAGACGTCTCTGCCTTCATCCTCAGAGCTGCTGTGTGCTCTCGTTTCATCTATCGTTGGCCCCTGGTTCTGAATGCTCCCTTCTGGAGTCTCCTGAATTTGAGACCCCGGCAAAAGCTGGGGAACAGGGGCCTCTGAAATTTCCACCGGCACAGATGGCCCTGGCAAAGCAACTAGTGATGTGCTTGGGGATAAAGCCGTGGTGTGTGCCACTGCAGCCTGAGCATGAGCCGCTCCTCAGGGTTTCTTTCCCTGAACGTTCCCCAGCTTATCTGAGGACTTTTTTTTAGGCTTTTTCTTTTGCCCAGGATCCTTTGATTGGGCATGAGGCCTGAGCAGCCCTTCATATCCTCCCTCCAAGGCTCACTGTGTGAGAAGGTCAGATAGCCTCAAGTGTTGGTCATTTTGTGTCCTTTCTGACAGAGTTTGGGTTATGTCCCCCTCTGAGGCGTAACAGGCAGTGGTCATGGGAGTCAGATGGGGCCTGTGCATAGAGCACATCTCTTGAATGTCAGCTTTTTGGTGGGAGGAGCCACCATAACGGGCAATGGCCCTCGCTGTCTGACAGATTTTTTTTTGTAACAATTTTTAAACTAACCTAACTACACCTATTCCGATTACAATAACTAAGAAGAAACTGCTATATCTATAAACCTAGGGTAGAGAAGCAAGCCGTTCCTCTGTTTGCCAGTGGTGGCTGAAAGGAACAGAGGAGGGAGTCTCTGCCCTTCCCCTTTATACCCAGGACACCGAGGGTCCCCATGGTGGTGTGGAGGAGAAAGGGCAGGAGCTAGCTGATTTCAGCAAAATCTTAAAATAGAACTGCTCTAGAAAGGCAACCTCATCCGATTTGTCACGGACACTCACGTGATCCCACAAGTGAGAATCATGGAGCCACTCAAAGAACAACATATAGAGAACAATTTAACACAACATTTTAATCCTCACAACAACCCCATAAAGTAGGTTAGGCTTAGAGAATATAGTGACTGGACCAAGGTTACCCAGTGAATTTCTGGCTAAGGCGAGACTTGAACCTGGGGTCTCCCCCTACCTCCCAGTCCAGGCACTGTGCACTTAGACACCACACCACAGAGCACCAGCTCCACTGAACAAATAGAGAAACATTAATCTAAAATTTACACTAAAAGCTCCCTAAAAAGAGCCTAAAGATCAAACCCTTAAATCTCGTGAGCTGAGCAATCCTTACATATCTGCACTATAGCACAGATGGAAGGAACTGAGATGGCTGGATGCTCTGTACCCTTACACAGTCTTCCTCTGAGCATGTGTGGAATTGCAGGGAGGTGGAAGGAGTAGGAGAATCCCAACTGACACTAGTTTGAAAAGATTCTGTAGTGTGACTGCACAAGGCAACCAGCATTCATGTGTGAATGTATGGGGAGGGCACTCAAAGAACTGAACAATGAGTTCTAAGGCGACGGAATCTAAATACAAAATAATGCAAACAGTGGGAAAAAATTAAACTCGAGAATTCATTTAAAAGGTTATCCAAACCAAATTAGTTAGCATTAATAAACATTATGCTTCTCATTATGAAGATTCTAAAAGTTGCAACCAGATGACTTTCCAACCACTCCCAACAGGGAGAACTTATACGGTATGCTTGACACAAGGGTCTAAAATTCGAATTGGTTTTAACCATATGGATGACTAGTGACGTCTAGGGCGTATCAAATCTTTTCCTGCGGATGAGTAAGATTGGGACAAAATGACAGAAGGTTTATTTCCTGTTCCCTGTGAAAACAGGTGTCTATTTTAGGACAAAAAGCCAGGTCTAACCGAAGTATCACTGGTGACGACTTAAATGTACATAGGTTTGGCTCTATAGAGAGAGAACTCAATTCTGAAACCCTCCTGGCCAGCGTGATACCTATTAGGAATGCCACCTTGAGGGAGAGGTAGTAAAGGGAAATGTCCCTAAGAGACTCAAACGGAATTTTCGTCAAGGGCCTAAGTAACAAATTGAGGTCCCAGGATGAAAAACAGTGTGCCACCGGAGGAGAAATAACCTCAGAGGATGCTCTGAGGAAACAGATTATATGCGGGTGTCTCGCTATCCTATATCCCTTCGTAGTGCTAAGAACACTGTTTAGGCCTACGACCTGTCTCTGCAGGATACTGGGTTTCAATCCCTGTCCAGGCCCGACTGCAAGTATTCTAAAACGACCCCCACAGAAACCTTAGCTGGTCTAATTTCCCTCTCTTTGCACCAGCTGGCGAAAACAGTCCAGGTGCTCTGGTAAATACGCTTAGTAGCTGGGCGTCTGGATTGTAATAGGGTGTCTAGGACCTTTTGGGAATAACCTAATTTTCTTAAGGCCCTCCTTTCAATAGCCACACAGTAAGTTTCAGGTTTTCTGGGCTGTCGTGTTTGAACGGACCCTGTTGTAGCAGGTCTGTTCTGTTCCGCAGGCTGAGGGGAGGGAGAGTGGACAGCTCTAGGATATCTGCAAACCACGGGCACCGAGGCCAGTACGGGGTCACCAGAATGACGTGGGCTCGTTCTTTTTTTATTTTTGCCACGGTTCTTTGGATGCGTGGGAATGGTGGGAACGCATATAGCAGCCCCTTTGGCCATTCTGTATTCAGGGTATCGAAGGCTGATGCTCGATGGTCTGGAAATCTGGAGATGAACTCTTGTGTCTTTGCATTGACCGGTGAGGCAAAGAGATCGATTCTCGGTTGCCCGAGTTGGGTAACTATGTCCTTGAATGCTGCTGGATGTAGAAACCACTCTCCTGGTTCTATCCTTTGTCGACTCAGCCAGTCGGCCCGTGTGTTCTGTTCTCCCGAGATGTGAATCGCCCCGAGTGATTTCAGGTTGTTTTCCGCCCATCTGATTAGTGCGACCACCTGCAAGTGAAGGGCCTCGGATCGTGAGCCCCCTTGGTGACTGATGTAGGCTTTCGCTACCGTATTGTCTGTATATACCAGAATGTATTTTTCCTGCAGACTCGGGGCCAGGTTCCTGAGTGCTAGGTATATTGACCATAGTTCTAGTCAGTTTATGTGATGTTTTTTTCTCCCACGGGAGCCAGCAGTCCTGCGTGGTTCTGCCCTGCGAGTGTGTCCCCCAGCCAACTAGTCTCGCATCGGTCGTTACCGGAACTCTGTCTGGTTCTGATAGAGGAACCCCGTCTCTGAACCACTCCTTCTGTGTCCACCATAGGAGGGATTTCTTGACTGATCCTGGGACAGTGATGTATGGGTTCACTCCACGCATCAGCATATCCTGCCATGGTCATAAAAACCGTTGTAATGGTCTGGCATGGAGTCTGGCCCAGTGAAGGATCCCCAAACAGGATATCATGCTGCCCAGCAGACTGGACAGGGTTTTCAGCCTTGTCTTGCGGGACTTTAACACCGTTCTAATCGAGCGATGAAGGTCTACCTGTCGCCTGTGTGTAAGGAATATCCTGAAATTGTAAGTGTCCAGGATCACCCCCCAGGTGTTCCAGTGACTGGGAGGGCGTGAGTTGGCTCTTTTTGAAGTTGATCATGAAACCATGATCTTGTAGGTACTGGATTGTTCTGTGTGTATCCTCCTCCGCCTTCTGGGCAGAAGGTGATCTGATGAGTATATCGTCCAGGTAGGGGTGAATTTTGATGCCCTCTTTCCATAAATTCGCAATTCAGGGTATGAGGACCTTTGTGAAAGTTCTGGGGGATAAGGACAGGCCAAAAGGGAGGGCTGTGTACTGCCAGTGCTTCTGGTCGTATGCAAACCTGAGCCGTGTGGTTTTTCCCCACGTATTGTATTTTAAAATTGTTTTTAAATTTTATACTGTTTTAATTGATGTTGTTTGCCGCACCGGGCTGCCCTGTGGGCAGGAGGGGCGGGATATAAATTTTAAATAAATAAAAAATAAATAAATAAATAAATCTTCTGTGTGACTGGAGAATGGGTACGTGCAGATACTCCTCCTTGAGATCGAGCGAGGTCAGCCACTTGCCTTGAGTGGTCACTACATGTATGGACTGGAGGGTTTCCATCTTGAATTTTTGGGGTTTGATTGACTTGTTCAGTTTCTTCCCCTGATTTTTTGGGTACCAAAAACAGGATAGAGTAAAGTCCGAATCCCTGTTCGCGAATGGGTACCAGTTCTATGGCTCCTATGCTCTGGAGTCTGCCTATTTCCGTCCACATCGCGTTGTGCTTTTGCGGTTTTTTGGAGGTTGGGGATACACAGAAGGACTGTCTTGGGTATTGAGTGAACTCGATTGTGTATCCCTCCTGGACGGTTTGCAGGACCCAGACATCTGTGGTGGCTGACTCCCATACACCTGCAAACCTCTGGAGTCTTCCCCCCAAGTGGGCT
Source organism: Sphenodon punctatus (assembly GCA_003113815.1). Classification (NCBI taxonomy): domain Eukaryota; kingdom Metazoa; phylum Chordata; class Lepidosauria; order Sphenodontia; family Sphenodontidae; genus Sphenodon; species Sphenodon punctatus. Next base: position 2,461,434 of record QEPC01009294.1, read on the forward strand.
GGTTGGTGGGGGTCCCCATAGTCATGCTTCCACTTTATTGCGTCTGGTATTTTGTGCGTGTTTTGGTCGGTTGCCTGTTCCCCTCGGTTTGTTCCACTAAGGCGGTATCTTTGTTGGTTACCTCTGTGTGGGTAGAAGAGTTGCCTGGAGTTTCCCAATTGTTGAAAAGAATTAAAAGGGATGAAAAGGGTTTTTTCAGTATCCCCACACTTTGTATGGTTTGCTTCTTAGACTTATCTGCTGCATCCGTCAGGACCTTATCTAAGCAGACCCCGAACAACTTCTGTCCTTGGAAGGGACCCCTTATGAGGGTATTTTTTGCTGTGTTGTCTCCCTTCCACGATCTGAGCCAGAGCTGCCTTCTGGCTGCCACGTTCGAGGCCACTGCCCAAGCTGCCCAGCGTAGCATATCAGTGGATGAATCTGCTATGAAGGCGTAGGCAAGCTGGATTCTTGTTGACAGCACCGTAGTCATCTTCTCTGAGATCCAAGGGTCCCCGGCCTGTTTAATCCATGTCATTAGTGCTCTGGAGAAATACAACGTGATAGTTGCCATCTTCACGATGGAGGCTCTCTCTTCAAAGTTTCGTCTTAGGCTGCACTCTATGCCTTTGTCTGTGGGATCACAGGGGTAACATTCCCCTTCAGTTGGGAAAACTGAGTTTTTGGCCAGGGAGGCCGCTGCGGCATCCACTCTGGGGATGGCTAGGAGAGGTTGCTTAGCTTTGGAGAAGGAGTATAGGGATAGCTGTGCCTTGTCCATTTTATATAGCTTGTTAGGGTGTTGCCACTCCTTTTTAATAATTTTTTCATATGCTTTATCCAGTACCATCCCTCTGTCTCTGGAGTAAGCCTTTGGGATATATTCCCGAGCTTCTTCCTCCTCATCATAGGATGAGTCTGAGGCGGTGTGTTTGGCCTTCTTTTGCTGGAGGTGCAGGGCTTTTACCACCAGTTCAAAAATCTGGTCCCTGTATTTGGCCGGGAATTGTCTGTAAGAATCAGATGAGGCCTCAATCTCCAGTTCATCGACTTCTCCCTCCTCTAGGGAGTAGGTTCCAGCTTCCTCCTCAGAGTCCTGTGGCTCATCTGAGGCCAGGGATTCATGGCCACCCTCCACTTCGCTGTGGGCCAGGGTTGCAGATGTTTTCCCCTGTTTTTCTTTTCCCCTTATGGGACTGTTCCCCGGGAGGAAGCTGATAAAACTTCCTCAGAACCTGAGGAGGAGGAGGAGTCAGGAGAATCCAGGAGTCTGTAAGGCCTACATGGTCTCTTGAGTCAGGGGAGTTTTTCCTTTTCCCCGCCCCCTAATTTTGCCCATGCGTGAACTGGCTTTCCTGGGTATGGCAGGGGGGGGGACCTTTTCCTCTTTAATTCAGACAGAATTTATTTTAAGACCTCCATATGAGGGTCCTGGGGCGGGGGTGGGTGGGCGCGGGAGGCTTACACCTTCCATTGTCTTGGAGGCGTCTGCCACTGCCGCTGCCTGTTTTCTTGCCATTGCTCTGTTCTCCATGTGAGGGACTGCTAGCTGCCGCTCTCTCACTCCTCCCCAGCTCCTTCTGTGCCCTCCTCTGAAGCGCCTGCGCAGGGTGCCTTCTGACTGGAAGCTATCTAGGCGCCCTGGTGGAGCGCGGGAAACCTGAAGCTAGGATCAGCTTTTTCCCCTGCTTTCCATCCCCCCCCCAGCCCCTGCGCTGTACCCCTAGCAGCGCACGGGAAGAAATCAAGCCTGAGTGAAGCCAGTAAGGCCGCTGCGTCACAAGAGAATCCTGGCAGCGCGCGCCCCAAACTACCACAGGGTCCTAGCGCCCGTAGACGCAGGCCCTCCTCGCGTAAACTTGCCGCTGTGGTTCCTAGTGGTACGCGGGAAGAAAAGGAGCCGGTGCCTAGCCGAGGCCTGACCTCTTGAGTTCTTTGACAGGGCCCCCGTGGGGACGGGGTTTCTACTGCCAGGTTCTCTGCCACGGCAGGACTGGCTGACGTACCTTGTTCTTTTAAAAAAAAAACCAAAAAAAAACCCAACCTGTTAGGCTCCAGCGGGGTATGGTCCTGATGAACCTGTAGACCGCACCCCCTTGGGAGGCTGCTACGCCCGCTCTACGGGGCTTCCCTGTCCGGCTGTCTCTCCAGACCCTTCTGAGAGGGGCGGTGAAGGGGGGGGGGGGGAGGAGGGATTTCTCCCCCCCTGGCACTCTAGGAGTTAGCTTTCCAAAAGGTGGCTGCCTGAATTCCCCTGTGTCACTGGAGAGGCAGCCCCTCTGCTTCCTATCAGTGTGGAGGCAGACGAACGACTGGGGATTAAGGAGGGAGATCCCCCTTAAGCATGCTCATAAAATTGTTATGTCTGCCTCCTATTGGCAGTGGCGGGGATCTATCCTACTTTTCAGACTGGCCAACCAGGAGGATCCCCCAGGAGAAGGGCAGGCATTCTTCCCCGCTACGCTACACCCACCAATCCCCCTCTTCTCGGTATCCCACCGCATCACAACTCATAGCTGCAGTGAACCATGGGGAAAAGCTACTGCACCAGTTGTTTTTTTCTTCTGGAATATTACCCCTGAAGGTGTTCCTACCCCTGCTATCCCCACCACCCACAAAGATGCATACCTGTGTTTACAACTGCTAGCTCTTGGCGGCTGGAACTAAACTTTTGCTATGTCCTAGTTTACATAAAACACCAAATCAAGCATGCACCTCTTGTACCCCTGCTCCAACATCTTCATCATCACCATACAGTTGGGGCTGAAAACATCCGCACTTGCCAGGGCGCTCTGCACTTCTCTACTTGTCCAAACCTCATATAGGGCAAGCAGCTTTCCATCAGTGGGTCTACATTCCCTGTACCTCAAGCTACTTGTTTCCTTCAGGAGATTCAGCTCCACCATCTGATCAAGGCACTCCTGGTGGCCCCAAGAGTATCCTCTCACTGTCATCAGGGCAATGATGAAGAAAAATGGCAGGAAAGATCCAGTCTCTATTAGCGACTTCTTTACTTCTGGCAATGCACAAACATCAAGAAAAGCCGTGGTCGCAATCTCATCCTACTCTCTCAACTTGTCCAGGGCTCCCACATTTCCATGCTGCTGCACTCTGAATTGCAGCAGGGTTCTGTGGTTTCTGCTCTCCACCATGAATACATGGAACCCCATTGTATACATGTGCCACCCTGTGCGCATAACCAGCCTCACAGGATGGGTTTGACAATTCTCTGTACATCAGGCTTCATCCAAATGTCAGCGAAGACCCGGATATCCATCACCTCGCGGCTTCTCTGGACCCAGTACCTTGTGTGACCATAGCACCCACAGACAAGAGCAGAAGCCATTTGGCTTTCCCTGGCAAAGGACAGCTTTCTATAGTATTATGACCCCACATGTTCATTGCAAGCAAAAATTGTTACTTTCAAAAGATAAGAAAAGATATGAGTTGCTTTTAAGCAATGGGCAGCTTAGTTCTCACATACATTCTTTGCGCAGTGACCTTCACTGCCTTGGCTTTGCATATCCTTCCACCAGAGTCCAATTAAAAAATTACATGTTTCCATATTGTAATGTTTTTACAGCTTGATGTATACACTAATGTGCCTGTTACATGTATTAGCAGTGCCAGTGCAACACACACAAACACCTAGCTTTGAAGAAGAAAAAAACACATAGTAGCCAATAGTTGGGCATGCAGCCAGTCCTGTGATGAGACATGGCCGATAGCGGACAGTGCTTGCTCATGTGCAGCATGCAGCCAATCCTATCTAGGCAACCACCCAGCTATGTAAACTATTCTAAACTTTTGGCAGTTGGTCCACCAACTTCACGGATGCCTGTAATAGAGTCATGGTTCCTGAGAACTTCACTGTGTACACTATGGCACTTCAGGACCTCTCCCCTCCTCCCCCAATCCAGCTGCTGCAACCAAGCTCTGGGATTGAATGGGGTGGCAGCTACCTAGGACTGCCTAGGGCAGCAAAAATGCTTGTGCCATCCCTGCCTATACCCCGAGTCGCTTGTTTCCCTGCAGAGATTAACCACCAATGCAAGTGTTCTCCACAAACAGAGACCGGCAGGGCTGTGTTGGAGATCCCCCCCTCCCCGTTAGCTCCTGTGAGTCGGTGCCTGTTGCAGGACCAGCTAAACAGAGAAGAGCAGCACACAGCACAGTGCAAATGCACAGATAGTGGCCTTCCCACTCCGTTTTTGTTGCACCCGCCACCCCGCCTTTCCCTCCCCAGTCAAGTCTGACAGCCCCTACCAAGTCAAATCCTCTACAGAGGCTCTCTACAGAGGATTTGACTTGGTAGGGGCTGTCAGTGGCTCTGTAGAGAACATAACATACAGAAATGAAGCACCACCATTTGCGCTCTCACCCACAGGCTCGCCATAGTTCCTATCCTTCTCCCCTCCCTGGCTCCACCCCATGGGCCTGCAATGATTCCTTTCCCTCCCCGTCAGCCCCCCAGACATGGCAGTCAGTGGCTCTGGATGCTCTGCACCACCTGGAACATCATTTGCTTTGTGCAGTGGCATTCCACTGTAGCACAAAGACTGCAGTCCTTGTCTGGAACTTGAATGGTCCAGGCTAGGTCTGATCCTCTCTGCATGGAATGGTCCACGCAGGGCTCAGCATGGCAAGACGAGATCCCTGAATGGTGCATGTCCCAGTTGCGCTGGGCACTTGTTGCTGGGGAGATCGGTCTGTGTCCATTGCAGTGCCAGTCCTATAGCAAGGCAACAAGGGAAGCCATTAGTTCAGACTGCCCCACTCCTACCTTCCCACCCCAATGTTTCAGCTCCTGCCTACCCAAAGGGAAGCAGGAATGCACACCTGGCCCAGGTTGCTGTTGGGTGGTTGCTGCGGCAGGATCCCCGGGCATGCAGTTCTCCTCCCGCAATCTCCCCCCGCCATGGTTTCTTTCCCACCCACCCCCCATCCTGCTGTGATACTTCTCCCTCCCTCCCAAACCACTGTTCTGCCATGGTGCCTCTCCCCCACCCTACCTAATGGGTACCCTTCCCGCCCAAAGGGAAGTGGGAATGAGAGCCTAGCCTAGGTTGCTGCTGGGCAGTTGCTGCAGGGGAATGCCTGGGGCACACAGTTCTCTTCCCATGAACACAGCCCTGCCATGGTACCTCTCCCTCCCCACTAGCCCAGCATGGTGCCTCTCCCCCAGCATCCCGCCATGGTGATTCTCCCCACCTTGCCCAATCCAACAACCTCCCTTTATGCCCAAAGGGAGGCAGGAATGAGCACCTGGCTTAGACTGCTGCTGGGTAGTTGTTACGGTGGGATTCTCCAGAGCACGTGGTTCTCGTTCCACATCATCACTTGCCATGGTTCCTTTCCTTCCCCACCCCTGCTGTGTTACGAGGATTATCCTGCTACTCCCCAGTGCTTTCTTGTCCACTTGTGAACACCGTAAACAAAACACCCCACATAATTAGAGAGAGATAAATGGAAAATTTCATCATTCAGTTGTGTAAATAAAGCCCCATCCCTCCCCCCCAGAAACACCCAGATGCATTAACTTACCATAAACTGTGGAAGTCACTCCGGAGAAGGCAACAGGTTCTGAAAAGTGAGTGTTGGACACATGCTGCATAAACTATGGAAGTTGCTCTGGAAAAGGCAACAGGTTCTGACGAGTGAGTGTTGGATACATGCTGCAAACTGGGAGGAGCTGGGACAACACATGTCTGAATTTTGGCATGCATTGGACTTTTAAGGTGCCAATTAGAGCCAGAGCAGAAACAGTGGCAGGAAGCTGTTGCCCCCTGGAACACTCTAGGCTTTTTGCCCATGACTCTATGGTGCTGATGGACCTGTGTATGCACGAGGCTGTAAGCAACCTAATTTACAGGACACGTGGGTGCATGTTAGCCCACATTCACCCGCATTAGCAGACTCTGCATTTCCAGAGACCCCGCCATGAGTTGAGACTGTGTGTCCGGTGAGCCTGCATCTGGTGGGGGCAAACACCTAATAAGCAGGCAGGCAGACACCAACCTGGTGTGGGCTAATATGAGCTAATGTCTTATTTGTTAACACCTTTAAAGTTTTACTACTCAACAAAAACACATACAAAAATATATATTCCAACGAATTAATCTGGTTCTACATTCACTTAAGCATTGTGAAACATTTACTCATGTGTGTTTGCAGAATCAGTCCCCAAGAGTAATTTTATTTAAAGATGACTTTTCAGAGCTCAATTAAATGCTGCAGCCTAATTTTTTATAAAATTTAATATCTTAATTTTTTTTAATATCTACGCTGCTTCACGCTCTTTCTACTCATAACTATAAAAATTAAAGATAGGTAACAATCTTTAATTTTCACTTCTATGAAAACAGGTGCAGACAACTGAATAAAAGAAATATTTTTGGAGGTTTTAGGCATGGCTGCAATTTGCTTGAGCTCAAGCAATCTTCTCTCAAGCTTGAGGCCCCAACTATGTAATGAATTCCATACACAGGATTTTGCTTGTATAGAGCTCCCTGTAGGATCAGGATTTAATAGTTTAACTCTAATAATAATTAAATAAAGGAAGGTTGATAAAGGGAAACCATTTCCACAACCAAATAGCTCCCCCTTTTGCTAGAAGTGTGTTGATTCAGTTCAACTAATCTTTGATGATACTCCCAGCACCAGAACACAGCAAGAATTTTAGCTAACTTGATTATTCTTTTCATATTCATTTGGAAAAAAAATATTTAATCTCCTTAATCCCAAGTAATTATGGCAGTGATTAGCTTCCATACAGTGACTTTCTTTTATAGACCTCAAAGCACTTTACAAGTTTGGGCTTCATTCAGTTAAGGAGCAGGGGTGTGGGTGGCAACGTTCTGGGCAGCAAAAATTGCACATTGCATCAGCTATCCAGACTATCAACTCTAATTCCAACAGCAAGTGTTTCTGCAACATTTCTACTGAGTACTAGAACCAAACAATCTGTTTAATTCTGGATCCCCTTAGTCCTCACAATCTCATCCTCTTCCCATGGCACTTGCACTGCCAGGAAGGAAGACTCGTCTCCCAAAAGCTGCTGTTTGTCTCCATGCAGCTTTACTACAGGGATTAAGTGGCTTTGAGAGTAATAGTAACACAACTATGCATCAACCATCTGGCAGAAAAAAACAGTGCAACTGAAGAGGCATAACTTGTCTCTTATACAGAAAAAGACAAACCTCATTTAATGCATACATAGAATTACATCAACACTACTTGAATAGGTTTCTCGAGTGACAAGTTTTTTTTCCAAAAAGTTGCCTACGGGGGGGGGTCGGGGGAGCGGTTGGGTTGTTTTTTAAAAACACCTCTGGACTGGCTGCATTAGAAATAGTATTGACTTCAAATAATAATATGCCAGCAGTATTATTTGAAACTTTTATATCTAACTCTTCTTGTCTGCAGCTCTGTGTAGACTAACCGATCATGAAAATTCACCTAAGTACAGAAGCAACCAATGGGAAAAGTGGTCCAATAAGAATTTTTTTTTAAAAAGTATATTGCTTGAAACAAATTTCTGAATAATATATGCCATAGGGCACACAATCAATCTTTTATTATTTTTAAATACTTTGCATCTCCATACAGCTTTACACAGGCCTGTAAATTCCACCAGCATGCTCACTTTTAGCAAGTATGCTTTTTATTTATTATTAATTATTATTATTATTATTATTATTATACACATTTGCATAGCGCCAGCCGTGTACCTGGCACTTTACAGGACAATAAGTTAGACGCTGTCCCTGCCTACAGCTTACAATCTAATAGACACGGAGGGGGGAGACAAGGAGAGGGGACATAGGGAGAGACAAGGGAGTGGATTTTTAGAGTTCTTGTCCAGTGGCAGTCCTCTAAGGTGCCACCCTAGGAAGATAGGTGAGGGCACTCAGAGACTCCTATTCTCTACTTATCACTGGAAAACAGAAGTCCTCACCCCAAACCGCATTGCATCCAGTAAGAGTGACAGGAACATCTGAAACATGAAAACCTGACTTGAAGACAAGGTCAAGCGTCTGACCTCAGCCCTGTGGGTGTTCTCTTGGATGCTCTGGGCAAAACCCAGAGATGTCATCACATTCAGGAACTCGAAGGCTGTTCCCCCAGAGTTGCCACCACTGCCATGCACATTGAAGTCCCCCAAAATAAACATCCTGGGACATTCCACCAGCAACACCAACACCAGCTCCAGGAATTCAGCCCTGAACCCTCCCTTATTACTTGGGGGTCTATATACTAGCAGGACCATTTAGTTAATTGAATTTATATAAAATTTGGCCCTGCCCCAGTGACAGTGCAGGACACAGTCAAACACTCAAAAGTATTTACCTCCAAGGTGGACCACCTTGAGCATTGCAGATGGGATGAAAAAAAAATCAAGGCCACCTCCCCTATCTTTCCATTCTGCATGAGCACAGAGGATCACCAAAACCCTTGGTGGGACAAACCATACAAAAACAGGGGCTGTTTTTGTATGGTCTAGACCAGGTCTCTGTGATACATGCCAGATCTGGGTGACACTCTATGATAGAATCACAGAGTGTCTGCCTTATTCACTACAGACCTGGAACTAGCCATCCAGATCCTCGTGGAGGATGATGACTCTAGACTGCCCCCCCCCCCCTCTTGGCCATTCAAAAGATCATCAGTGAGCTCCACAATGATCTGCCAAAGATGTCTAGGATGAGATGCTTTCTACCACCATTGAGAAATTCCCATCCCCCATGATTATTAGTTGGTATCTTTAAAACGGTGAGCTCAGTTCTCTCAAACTCACTCCAGACACCCTCCCTCCTTATGGAGCCATCTTCCATTCACATAAACAAGCCACAACACAGGCTGATAGGAACGGCCCAGGCTGGAGAGTCTCTCCCTCCTCCATGGGAGTCTACTCCACACAACACAAGGAAGCTGAATCCAATGAGGGGTTCACCAAGTTGGCTCATTTGAAGTCTAGGAGCCTAGCATGTGGTTTGACTCATCCAAAAGAAGGTTTTACTTTTTAAAAAAAATAAAAATTGGGGTTTCTTTGTGTCAGACTGTGTACTTTAATAAAGATGCAAGTGGATGGAAACTGAAATTCGTGAAATTTGGACTGGATCCTGCAGCGACTTATGCCATGTCATGAATGATTATGTTACAAAGGATCATTTACATATAAGAGCATCAGTAAGAGAGAGGAAAAGGGACTTGGCTGCAAAAGCGTGACTAGGCTGGAATGGGTCCCCTACAGGCACTTGGCAAGTCTTTAGTGAATGCTAATCTCCCATTTGCATCTGCATGTTACCCACTGGCTTGAGCCCAGAGGCTTCGGCCCTGGGACAGCTGCCCGACCTGCACCTTTAATAAACGACTCCTCTTTTGGCTGTACGTGGAATGGGTCTCAGACATCACTGTGTTGTAGGCAGCTGGGGTGGGAGAGTCCCCTGGTATTACCAAGCACAGTGATCATTGATGGCATGAAGAAGGCCTATCAAAATCATAACATTTGAAGATTTAGAGGTTTTAATTAGGCTTCTGGTTTCTGAGCCCATAGGCCACATTGCAGCCCAGTTTATGTTTCTGTACCCCTGATAGCTAGAATTTTTTATATATATATATATATATAATGCTCATAATTTTATCAAGAATTGCCAGGGCATGCAAAATTGCTTTGGAGGCCACATACTGCACACCTTTGGACTGAAAGGACAAGTATTATCATAAACATATACGTATTATAGCTTGGGTTTAGAAAATGAGGAGATACACACATTTCACCAAGCGGGAAAAATAATGCTACAAATGGTAGGTTTTGAGTGACCGTATCTAAGCTTTTATCTTATCTTTGCAATTCAGGTTTGAAATATCAGTTTCTTTTTCACCAGCTTCTATTGCAACCCTCTCTTAATTTTATTTATTAGTTAAATATTTATCATCCGTAAAGCAAAACAATATTTTTGTATCTGAATACTTTTTGTACATTATTTTGTGTAATAAGGCTTTAATCTGTTCTAATTCTGGATATGCTAATTACAATATGATTATAAATGTCTATTTATAAACCAGTTCTTTGAAATATTAAAATGGTTGTTTGTTGAAAAGAATAAAAATGTATACCAATGTCTCAAGTATTTCTGCTTCACTGTTACATAGTATGTTAAGCGTTTTATAATGAAATCTGTTTTTCAGTTAAAAAAAAACAACAACACACAACTGGAGTAAAATACAAACAAATATTTCTTCTGGATTTCCAAATCTCACAGATTTGTGTGTGATGTCACAGGATGCGCAAGGGAACATTCACACTCCAAGCAATCTTGCAAAATTTACATCTTTTTTCCATGGAAAAACATTCATACCTTCACCATTTTATTCCTGTATGAGGTTTCCTCGTGCATTTGCCCCCACCCCTAGCCCATATCCCATTATCCCTCCCCGCTGTACGTCCTAGGTCCACAGTGGCAGGAACGGAAACTGCTTCCAAAAGAGAATAATTTACAGAAGCAGGCGAGTACAAGGAATGAAGCAATTTCTGGTTTGCTATTGTACCTTATAACATCACCCTTACGTGACCAGATCACTTCCCACCCTATACTTCCAGTGAGACACTATGCTTTAAAATGGTACCTGGAGGACCGTTCAAGTAACTGGAAGACTGCCCCTGCACTTGCACATAGCAAAAATTGTGCTGCATTTAAGACACGCTTTTTGGTACCATTCGCAAAGGGGTATATCTGACAGATCAGCGATTCCCGTCATTGTAAAGGTAGGATTTTGCTGCCTTACCTTCCGCATTTCTAATTTCCCCATATCCCGTCATTGACATGGAAGGGACCATTCAGACCTCCTTGAATTATGCGTAAATCTCTATTTAGGACAAAACAACATAAGGTGTGAAAGCGGCCTTCATTAGATCGAGGTCTTCATGGTTGACAGCTGCAGATAATTAGCTTTCTCTTTCTTAACAAAAAAGCAAATGGAGCTGCAAGACATTCATTGCCTTTTCTGTCACTATAATAATAATGTATGTATTTAACTTCTGCAGTTCCTTAAACTGATTTAGTGCTGAGCTGCCTACACTATATATAATGGGAGTGACAAGTGAAAGCTGCAAAGCATATTTGTGCTGCAAGAAAGAATGATTGACATCTACGTTCCTCTTTACAAGAGACAGCAATATTGGAGAACTTAAAAGTCTTCGATGTACCATATGATTCTCGGCACTGTAGAGTTCAGAAATTATTTTTGAGAAGTGGATGCCATTTGGGCTTCTATTAGTATGGAAACAGCTATGGTTAAAATAATATGAAAAGAGGACATCTTTTTAAATTGCGTTAGCAGCTCTAGTTCTATCACAGAACTGGAAATTACAGAGAAGAGAGCATGGATTGTAGATTGCTACACTAATATTTCCCCTGTTCTCAATGGATTGAACATCTGTGTGCTAGAAAGAGGCCAAGTAACAATGCCACAAACAATTCAAAATTTATGAAGAGCATGAGACAGAAACCAGGCTATTGTATTATAGACATTTATTGTATTGGTATCTTATTTTGATATGAGAAATACACAGGAAGACTTTGGCTTATTTTTTGAGAAAAACACTCATGATGTCATTTGTGCATTTTATAAATGCCCATTATAAAATATGCTCTTCCTTTATTCTTTTAACCATGACATTAAAAGCACAGTCCATCTTTCTGTTTTGTTATGACATTTACCCAGAAACTGCAATTTACAAGCAATCCTGCTTGAATTTGAAGCACAATCAGTTTGCTCTGTAGAACAATACCGCCACAAAGCAATATAGCGTATTACTACAAAAACCAGGGTGAGGAGGTGTCTTCTATTCATGGTGTTTTAGCAGCTTTTTGTGATGTTGCAGAGATTACTGGTCTCCCTTCTTTCCAGGTCAGGGGTTCCCAAGCTTTTTGCCTGTGTGGTCTCCTTCAGAGATTTAAATATAATTTCATGACCCTGGACAGCAACAAAGCTATTCAAAGCATATCCAACCTCCTCTGCAGATGGCATGATCTCACCTTGGGTCTCAACTCACAGTCTGGGAACATGTTCTAGTTGCTTGGGCAAGGGGGTGGGGACAAGGCTGTTTACCAGAGAGAGCGGAGTGAAGAAAGCCATGCAACCCCAAGAGTGAGGTGTAAAGGAGGGGCTGTGCTTTCCTGGGTGCTGGGGAAGGGAGAGGGGTCAGGGGCAGCCTTGAAGCCCAAGGAGTCAGGGAGGGAGCTGCCTGAGAGCCATGCTACCCAAGGAACCAGCGAGGGAGGCCAGGGGGAACGGTGGAGTGGGAGCCATGCTTTCCTGGTCCAAGAAGTGGAGCCGTGCTGCCTTGAGAGCAGGGTGGGACCCATACTGCTGCTGCTTCTTTGGCTTTGAGGAGGGGGGGAGCTGTTGCTGCTTGTGGGGTTCCTGGGAGGCTGAGGGGCAGCAATGCATGGGCTTCTGGACCTCTTAGGGGCCCTGGGAGACCAAGGAGCCGTGTCACCAAAGTTCCTGGGACTCCTAGGCTCAGAGTAGGTACTTCCTGCAAGGATCCCCACAAACAACAGGGTCTGAGGTGGCTACCTCAACTGCCCTGTCTTAAGGCTAGGCCTGATACTAGGTCAGAAATTTAATGAGTAATGGAGCTGTTATAGACAAATGTAAGATGAGGGCTTAAAAAAATATATATGAGCCATACACAACCTGGCATAAAACCTACTTGCCAGTAGGGAAAAAGCAGGGCCATGCGGGTTCCCTTGTCCCACTCCCCGCACTCCCACCCGTCTCGGGTTATCTGGGAGTTGAGGCCACTAGGGCCCCTGATCCGACACTGATGCTGCTTAATGTGAGGTGAGTGGCGAATAAAACAAGATTTAATCTGGGATGGGCCAACAACCTCATATGCATCATGGAGACCTAGCTGGACAAGACATCTGGGCCAGTATTGTCCCAGATGGTGCTGGATGGGTACTCGGTGCAGCACCAGCCGAGGCTCAGGGGGGCAGAATGGCCATAGTCTGTAAAGGTATCTGGTGCCTAACTCATCGATATAGAGTGTGTCCACCTTGTGCTGGATTTGGCCCAGGATAAATTGGGGTCCCCTTGGTGTACCAACCACGCTGCTGCACAGTTGATTCCCTCACTGCTCTAGCTGAGCTGGTCTTGGAGATGGTGTTGCGACTACCTAGGCTTATTGTCCTGGGTAATTTCAACATACACACCGAGGCCAGGCTTTTAGGGGCGGAGCAGGAGTTCATGGCAGCCATGACAACCATGGACCTATCCCAAATAATATTGGGCCCAACACATGAGGTGGGACACATACCAGATTTGATGTTTTGCACCAGTCTGGGGACAGGGGTTCCAATTATTGGGGGTGTTACAGCGCCATTGTCACGGTCAAATCATTACCCCCTGAAGGCCCGGATCCTGGCCCTCCTATGCCCTCATCGGGGTGAAGGACCAATTGATGAATCCAAATGGTTTTCAGAATTCTCTGGGGGATATTCTTACAAACCTTGATAACTGCTCTGTTGTTGACCTGGTAGCTTTGTGGAATGACATCTTGGCCCATGGCCATTGACATGGTTGCACCCAGATGGCCACTGCCACTGCTTCATCAGCATAGGTCCCCCTGGCTTACGGAGGACCTGAGGCGGTTGAAGTGGGAGGGGAGGCAGTGCGCAAGTGGTGCTCAACTCATGCTGAAACCAACCAATCGTGGCATAGATCATTTTTGAAGGACTATGTCATGGCTGTAAATAAAGCTTTCTTCTCCGCTATCATAACTTCTGAAAAGTCTCATCCAGTGGAGCTGTTTCGGGAGGTATGGGGCATGGCTAGTCCAGCCTGTGGTAGCACTGAAGTCATGGTGAATGAGTAATTTTGTCTGCAAAGTAGTTAATAAAAATATCACAGCGGGCAACAGATGACTCCATTTCCTGGCAGAGTCAGAGTTTGGCGTTCTGGAAACTCAGTCAAGTCCTGTTTATTTGAATCAGTTTCAATTGGTGTTGCTTACAATTGTGAATGAGGTGCTTGGGGCAATAAGGGCAACCAGTTGTGAATTAGATCCTTGCCCGCCCTAGCTGATGAAAGCACGCCAGCCAGGAGACATTGGGGCCGTTGTCAAAGTCTGCCTTCGGGAGGAGAGGGTATCGGATGCCTTTAAAACTGCAGTGGTCCTCTTCCTGCTAAAGAAACCATCTCTGGATGCAGACACCCCAGCCCGTTATCCGCCCGTCTCTAACGTTCCCCTTTTAAGGAAATTTTTTGAACAAGCAGCTGCTCAACAGTTCAGGACACATCTTGATGCTGTTGGATTCCTAGACCTATTTCAGTCAGGTTTTTATCCTGGGTATGGCACGGAGACTGTACTTGTGGCTTTGGTTAAATGACCTGCACCTGGAAATGAACAAGGGGAATTCTACCCTGTTGAATCTTTCTGCAGCCTTTGATACTGTTGATCACACGGTGTTGTTAGCACAACTGCGGGACCTGGAGGGGTGCGCAAGACCACTCTAGAGTGGTTCCACTCTTTCATGTCGGGAAGATCCCAGAGGATGGTGATGAGCAATCGTGCATCAACTGCTCTGGACCTTCCCTGTGGTGTCCCACAGAGGTCTATTCTGTCTCCCCTCTTGTCCAATGTGTATTTGAGGCCACTGGGTGAGGTGTCATTAATATGCTGATGACACTCAGCTCTACATCTCTTTTTCAGCTGAACCAGGTCCCGCAGTCTTGGTGCCTGGCTGCTGTCGTGGACTGGATAAGGTAGAGCAAATTGAAGCTGAACCCTGACAAGACCAAAATGCTGATGGTTGGCCAGTTTTTGTTGCCTGAAGGTGATTGGGACACCCGTCATTGATGGGGGTCTGACCTCCTCTGGTCACTCAGGTTCACAGCTTCGGAGTGCTTTTGGATCCCTCACCGTGCCTGGATTGTCAGGTGGCGATGGTGGCCAGGAGCCCTTTTCACCAACTCCATCTGGTGAGAAGGCTGCAGTCTTTTCTTTCTGATTCAGATCTGGCCACTGTCATCCATGCTTTCATCACCTAAGGGCTAGATTACTGCAATGCGCTCTTTGTGGGGCTGCCCTTGATAACTGTTCGGAAGCCACAGCTGGTGCAGGATGCAGCAGCTTGGCTCCTTTTGGGGACAAGTCACTGGTGCTCCGAAGTCTGCACTGCCTGCGTATAGTCTTCTGGGCACACCTCAAGGTGCTGTTTTTGACTTTTAAAGGTCAAAGGTCTGGGGGCTACATATCTGAAAGACCACCTATCCTACCATGTCCCTTTGAGGCCCCTACAGTCAGTCAGGGGTGCCCTTCTGTGGGTTCCATTGGTTAACCTTGTCCGTGGGGCAGGGGTGTGCAGGAGGTCATTCTCAGTTGCTGCCTCCATTGTGTGGAACTCCCTTCCCTGGGAGGTTCGTTGGTCCGAGCCTGGGCATCTTCCAGAGGCGATGCAAAACTTTTTTATTTGGAAGAGCATTTGGCATGCGGGATAAATAGGGTTGGTTGGGTTTCTGGGTAGGGTTGTGGGAGAGGATGGGAGTTTGAGGGAAGGGTGTTTTTATTATATGAATTTTAATTGTTTATGGACTGTAAGACAACCTGAGCCTGGTGGGAAGGGCGGCATAAAAGTTTTGAGAAATAATAAATAATAATAAATAAAATAATGCACCCCTAGCAAAATCTGTTGTCCCTGCTTCCATCATTGCAAGTCCTAGCCTTTGTGTTGCAGTGACGGTGGGAGCAGCATTCTTGCCCAGGAGAGGAAGGTGCTTCTGGCTCCTTGATAATCAGCTATTCAGTTGGGAGGAGGAATGCTTCACCCTGCCTGAATTGTGAGCCCTGAAGCCAATGGATTCCAGCAGTCTCATTATGAGTGCTGAAGTTCATCTGTCTGCCCCTTCCAACCAGTGGGTTGATGACTATTTTCAGCTTTTAGAGGGGGGCCATGATTCCCTGGCTCCTCACCAGACCCTAGGTGTCTTGACTGTCCCTAGACAACTGTGGTATAATAGAGATGTGGCAGACTTGTGTAGATTGGAGAGGAGATGGCTGAGGAGCCATCTGGAAGCTGATCTTCAGTTGTACAGAGAGTTTATGCAGGCATACAGAAGGACTATCTCCGAGACCAAGCAGTTGTACTTGTCCTCAAGCACAGACAGTGCCAAGAATAGACTGGAACGTTTGGGGGCTGTGTGCAGCCTGGTGAATCCAGAGTGCTTCAACTCGTCTACAGTTGCTTCAACAGAGTGCTGTGACAGGAATGCTACATTCTTTGCAGAGAAGATAGGTGGACTCCAGGCAGGACTCTCTGGGCCTTTTGATGTGGAAAGCCACAGGGTCGAGGGACTGTATTCCTCTGGTTGACTTCAACATGGTTAATGATGATGAGATGTATGTGCTGTTGGGATTGTTAAGCCACACCACCTTTGACTCCGTCCCATGTCTGTTTCAGTTGTTGAAGTTGAGCACTGGGGCAGTGGTACCTTTATTGACAGGCATTGTTAATGTCTCCTTTATAGAGGGAAGGGTGCTGGCTAGGCTTAAACGTAGTTTGCCCCCTTCTCAAAAAAAACATCTCTTGATGTTGGAGTGCTTTCTATCACCCAGTCTCCAATCTATTGTTTTTAGGAAAGGTGATTGAGAAGGCTTTGGTAGTATGGTTGTAGAGGCATCTGGACTCCAATAATATCTTTGGGAAATTCCAGTCTGGGTTCCAGCCTTCTCACAGAAGTAGAAACTACACTTGTCAGGATGATAAAGGATCCGATGATGATTTTAGATGGAAGACAACTGGCCATTTTTGTCATGTTGAACCTTCCCGGCAGCATTTGATGCGAGTGACCATGGATTGCTACTTCAGAGGATGAAGGACATCACTGGTGTGACAGGAGCTGCTACTTGGTGGTTTGAACCATACCTAGAAGAGCAGAGTCAATCAGCGGTGGTGGTGGTGGGTGATTATGCATCATGTTAGATCATCTGATGCATAGGTGGCCTGAGGGGTGAGGCAGGATCATAGTGCTAGGTGGGTAGAGCAAGTCAATGTCTGGACCTAATGCCAAGGTCAGTAGCCAATAAGTCAGTTCGATGAGCAGGCATAGTACCGAGTGGGTAAGCAAGCCAGAGTCTGGATCTAATGCAGGGGTCAACAGCCAAAAGGTCAGACGCAGGGAAGAGAGTCTAGGTACAGGGTAGGGCTGGAAACAGAATGGAGGAAGACTGGGATGAAGTAAGAAAGCTGGGGAAGCAGGAATTTAGCACAGAAGTTAGGAAGAGCACACCCTGGGAAGCAAAGCACTGAGCTGCTCTGAAGAGCCAGCAACACAATCAGGCTTACATAGCTAGCTGGGCATGTGGATACCATATGAGAAGGCAAATAAACTCAGAGGTCCTCTGAAAGCTCAGCTGAGCTAACTCCGACTAAGGAAATGCAGGTCAACTGGGAGGATGGCAGAATCAGCACTAGTGAGGTTCTGACACATTATCTCCAAGAGACTTGAAATGTGGTGTTCCCCAAAGTTCTATTTGTTTGTTCATGCAACCCTTTGGGGATGTTATGACCAAGCACAGGGTTAAGTATCATCAGTACCCAATGATACACAACTGTGTAACTCCTATTATGCAAGCACCACCATGTCTACCTCTTCCTTGGAGGAATGCATGAATGATCTAGCCAGATAGATGCAACAGAACTACCTTGTGCTCAATCTGGGGAAGACTGAAGTGATAATGGTGGGGTGGGGCAGCAATACAAGGATGCCTTCAGGCCCCTGTATAATGAGGAAG
Organism: Sphenodon punctatus; assembly: GCA_003113815.1. Lineage (NCBI taxonomy): Eukaryota > Metazoa > Chordata > Lepidosauria > Sphenodontia > Sphenodontidae > Sphenodon > Sphenodon punctatus. The sequence goes on from QEPC01009294.1 coordinate 2,479,219, forward strand.
CACAGATGAAGGTAGTGATTCAAGTAAAGAACTTGGGCATCATTTTCGGCCACACTCTGAAAACTCTGGTGTCGGAAGTGGTTTGGAGATGCTTTTTTCAGCTATGCAATTTGCATAATCTATGCCCTAATTTATCCCAGACTGACCTTGACACAGTGATCCATGTCCTGGTGACCATGAGGTTTCCCTCTTCTATGAGCTTCCAGCAGTGCTTCTGTCACTTGCAGCTTGTTTATTACTGATTTGTTACAGATGTGATCATATTTCACCCGCCCTGCATTGGCTGCCTGTAGAATGGCAGATTGACTGCTGCTGATTTTCAGGGCCCTGAAGAGTATAGAACCTTGCTATATTCAAGACCTGAACCTGGAGCCTTACCCCTGTGCTCAGAAGCCACCTGGTTTTTCAGGATCCTGTCATCATTCCTTAAGTCGGCAAGTGATCAGGCTTTTGCTGTGGTGGGCCCTTCTGTGTGGAACTCGCTCCCTCCAGTTCATCTCAATTCCTCCCTCCGCACCTTTAAAAAGCATCTGAACTTATTTATTCTCTAAGTGCTTTTAGGATTCACTGCTGATTCCCTATAATGTGTTTTCTCCTTCCTCTTTAGCTTCCCCTTTAAAATTGTTTTAAAAAGGAATTTATGGATTTTATTTGTTTTAGCATATTTCTATGTTGTGAAGTGCTCTGAGTGCCATTTGGGAGGGGGGCACTATAAAAATGAAATAATTTATTACTATTACTTGTAGATTTATTTATTTATGTGTATTTATTGGCCGCCCCCTCATGCCTACAGCATCCCGGGGCGGCTCACAACAGATAAAACAATACTAAAACAACATAAAACGTCAACAAGGGAACTAGAATGGGATTTGATTTATCATTAAGGCTATGATTCAGGATTGGGTATTTCTTCAAGATGGGACTCTGGGCAAAATTTTTGTTTCGGTCACTTTCGGTTCTCATGAATTTCGGGGGGGGGGGGGGTCGGTACTATCGGCTCTTTTGCATTGATTTTTGTATCAGATTTTTAACATTGTTGTTTTTCAATGTGGGGCAAACCGCAATGTTAAAAATCCGGTTCAAAAATCAATGCAAAAGAGCCGATAGTACCGAAACTGAAAAAGAACCAAAATTTCGGATTAATCCAAAATGACCATTTTTGGGTACTTTCGGTTTTATCAAAAACCAAAATATGAAAGTCACTGACAGGATGTAGGAAATAATAAATCGCGGAAATATATACACGTGCCCACGCTACCCCTGACCCAGCCACAGAGCTTACCGGCAGTGGTAGTGGGATCAGGGTCAGGAGAGGCACTCCTTTCAACTTGCAGTAAAAACAGCAGCAGCAGGATTAGGGGCAGAGGAAGTGGCAGCAGCACGATCAAGGGAAGGAGAGAGAGTAGTTGAAGCTGGATTGAGGTGGAGCCACCTAGGGGGCACCTCTCCCACCCCCAATCCAGGGTAGAACTTATTGGCAGGGCTGCCTAGAGTAGCAAGTTGAAGGGGACGCCTCTCCCGTCCCATCCAGTGCAGAGTTTATCGCCTGTGGTGGCGGCAGGGCAGCCATTTTCCCTCTCTTTACACACACTCACTCTTTCATGCATGCTCCTCATTCTTGACTGCTCAATTACAACAAATCTTACTGGCTAAACAGCAATGGTGCACAAAACAGTATTTCCCACACTTATTGTACTACTGATTAAGTTTTACTGATTTTAAATTTTAAACTAATTTTACTGATTTTAAATTTTACTGATTACTACTGATTAAATCCAAGAAGTGGTCTAGGCAACCTGATCTATTAAAAACAGTTGCATCTTGGAAAAATCTTTCCACTCTGTTTGTCCACTACACTTTGTCTATCTCCACTTCCAAGTGCAATAGGTCATGGCATGAAGCTGTTATATTTCATTTTGATTACTCTTCATTTTTCATTCTTTGTTTCCACTTCATTTTGATTGAAATTCCTTTAAAGTTGTTTCTTGAGCCAAATCCTATTGAGCTGTATGCACTACAGTCCCTAAGAGCTTACAGTGGGCAAGTTATCACTCTTGATGGTGTTTGTAGATGCTAGAGAAACTTAGGGTGCTAACAAATAAGACACATGTGCAGACACGGATGGCAGCTGGGCAAGGCAGTGGGATGAGTCTAACATACACACACTAACACACACATCCACTGGGCAGGGCAGTGGGATGGGGCACACACACACACACACACACACTAGCGCACCCCCACATACACACACACATCCAGCTGGGCAGGATAGTGGGAAGGGACACGCACACACACACATACCCCTCAGCTGGGAAGGGCAGTGGGACAGAACACTAGCACACACTAGTGCATGCACACACCAGTTTGGCAGGGCAGTGGGACACAACACAAGCACACAAACTAGCATGTGTGTGCGCGTGCATACCCACTCACCTACCAGCTGGGCAGGGCGGTGAGATGGAACACCTGCACACACACACTAGCGCGCACATGCACACACAGGCACACGGTACTACCACACACACTAGTTGGGCAGGGCAGTGGTATGGAACAGGACAGGGACTCTCCTCCCAGGCTGGGTTGAAGGGGATCCAATTCTCAGCAGCCAGGGAGCAGACAAGAAGCGGGTGGGGGCACTGGGCAGGTTCGGTGTCTGTGGATTACAGGACAGAGGGGTTCATAGGCGAGGGCCACCAGCAGCTCGCTTCCAGCATGCCCAACCCCAGGTCAGTCAGGATTCTTGCTGGGCCAGCTCTCAGCTCCTGGCTGCATGGCAGCCTAGGGGCCATTGCTCCCAGCGCTGCTTGCTCTGCTCTTGATGGTGGCTTCACTCCTTCCAGTTCTACCTTCCAGTCCTCAGGTACAGAGGGTAATTTCAGCTGGTTACACATTACTATAAAAAGTTCTGCAATTTCATATTTGAATTCCTTCAGACCACTTTGGTGTCTACCAGCTGGTCTTGGCAACTTATTACTATTTAGTTCACAGGTGGGGAAGCTCAGGCCCAGGAGTCAAATGTAGCTTGCGTCTAGTTTTTATGTGGCCCCTTTCCCGTTCCTAACTCTGGCCCCCTGGATCCACTTCCTAGCACTAAGCACTAAAGAACTCAGCTTAGGGTAAGGGAGCAGAGATGAGGGGATATACGCACGAACAGAGGACAAATCCATAGACCCTCCCTATTTCCAACCCCCACAGCTTTTATAGTGCCCTTGGAGCCTGTACTCATTTTCAAAGTGGCCCCAAGAGAGAAAAGGTTCTCCACCCTGATTTCAGATTAATCATCTGAAAAGAACATTCTCTTCAGTGAGAAGTGATGCAAAGAATTCATATATATATTATATATATATATATTCTGATCTTGCAACTTTAGCAAGTCGCTCATCAAATTATTTCTTGGCCTACCTACCGATAGATTTGCATTTAACTTGTCAGAATTTATGCTCCTTTTCTATTTTCCACATTTCCAACCTCCAATGATGGAGATGGGACACGGTTCTTTGATCACTGGTACAGGTTTGTTTCCTATCAAACTTCTTTCCCAAGAATTTACTTTACTAGCACAGTCCCAATGCCTACTGGACTGATCATTCAACACTGAAGTCATGAAGACAAATTTGATTTCTGGAGGGTTCATGTGAGTGGAAGATAAAGAGGGATCTTAGATTTCTTATTATAAGCTTTGTTTGCTACAGGTTACCTTAAAATTAAACTTAATCTTATTTCTTATCATTTCTGGTGAAACTTGCATATTGTCAGGGTATGGAGGGGGCGGGGCCCGCAGGGACCATGGAGGAGGAGGCAGGGGGGTGGCTCGGGGTGCCCAGGAGGTCGCGCTCCCCACACCCCTAGTACCTGTGGCTGTAGAGGCTTCCCCTGCTTGCAGTCTGCTGGGCCAGCAAGTGCAGGATGAGAGACAGCTGCCTTCCCCTGCTTGCAGTCTGCTGGCCCAGCGATTCCCTGATGGCGCTCTGAGAGCCACGGCGCTGAGAGCCTGCAGCTGAAGCAAGGGCTGAGTCTGAAGCAAGGCACATAAAAGGAGGGCCATTAGGTTTTCTCCTTTGCTGGTGATCAGAGCTTCTTGGTTCCTGTGATCTGGCCCATGCATTGGTATTTGGAGAAACTGGTTTGTTAGAATCCCTTCCCTTTCCCTGTTCCTATGTGAAGAGTGGTGTGTGCGGTGAGTGATCGTGTTCGAGTGGTGCGTGTTTCTGTTTTCCTTACCGTTGACCTTCCTTAATTCTTGCCTTCCTGTGTGTGGTTGCCCTAATCCCTCCCCGCTCCCCTCTAGGGTTCCCTACCCCCTCCTCACTTGTTTCCCCTCCTGGGTCCTGTGTGTGTGGAGGATCACTATAACCCAAGGCATGACATCTCCGGTAGGCCCCCTGATGAATGGTGGCTGGGTCAGGTGCTTTTTTGCATACAATTGACCACACAGCGATACACCATACTGAGGGCTCCTTTAACGTTAATAGTGTGCATCTGTGAGTGGGGTTTGTGTACTTGTGTCTTGTGCACCCCTCCTTCTTTCCTGCCTCCCCTTGCTATCCCATATTCCCCACACATATAATCTAATTCAACTGCTTCAAGTTCCTTTTCTAGGGAGGATTCCATGTACACAACCAGAATATAAAGAGAAGAGATTGCCAATGATTAGCATGAGCTACAATTAAGCAAAATTATTCTTGGATTGTCTCATGAAGCAAGGATCCTGTCATGAGCCTAGGTCAATTACTGACTACCTGAGCCTGGCTGATTAGCATTCTGTCAATTCTGCCCGGCATTTAAAATGACAGAAATCATTTCATTATATTACAGATGTAAAACAAAAATTAAGGAGAAAACTGACAGCAGAACACACCAAATCAGAATATAGAGTAATGAGAACTCAGACTGCAAAGTAAAAACCTTCCTCAGTAAAACAGTGAGATTCAGTAAATCAGTAAAATTCAGCAGCTCAAAAAAAAAAAAAAAAGGTAAAATAAAAATCGATCCACAAGGTGGCAGAGAAGATGCGGCAGAAAAATATAAATACCAAGACTGTAATATTCACAGGTGACTTTCCTTATTACATTACTCAGTCATGGAGCAGAAAGTGGTTGGCAACAATAAATTTCTTCTGAGTTATGCAGTGTTTGCTTCTAGTAGCATTTTGCTTATGGAAAAAATTAAAAGGAGGATCATGTCCACCCTTTGCATCTTGGCTTTAGTGTTTGCAACTTTAAATGAAGCGTGCCGTGTGAATCCTGCAGTTTGAGAATGTTTTGTGAGGTAAAAAGCAACATTTTAAATGCTTTCTAGAAACTTGACACAGCCTGCGTAGATCTCAAAGTCCTGCTGTAATAATGCCTACACACTGAGATTCTCTCAACAATCAGGCTAGCACAGGCATTAAAGGTGCTACAGCAAACACTGCATACCCCTTGCTTAAACTGACTTTACAATTTCTTACCTAGCAAGTTAAGAAGGTGTGCATATTATAAATTCTCACCAGTTAGAGCCACAACTTGGAAACCAGACACAAAGTTATTTCAGGCACAACTAACATGATTTTCCATGGAATAACCTGGCTTGCATATGTAATGACAGTATGTGCAGGGCAAAGGAAGGTTGTGGTGTATGTTAGTAGTAGAGATAATGAAGCGAGTTCCTGTAAGTGATGAAGAAAAGAGTATCTATGCTTGAGGTGGCTAAACTATTCTGGATTTTGCAAGTCCAAGCCAGATATCTTATAGGCAGGAACTACTTTACAGCAGTTTGTATACTGATTTCCTATATTTTAAAATATTTTGAGATGCATAAAAGATTCTATCATGTGGAAGGGTAAAGGGTTTATATACAAGGAGAAGAAAGGCTATGGGAGTGGCTCTTTCCTGATCCTTGCAATGCTCCCACATAATTTTCCCATGCAGTTGAGGCCAGAGGCAGTGCCCTCGGTTCTCACTGTTAAGTGCCCTTCCTTCCTTACACTTTCCAGAAACCCAGAGGCAGCATGTGTAGATCTCAGAGCACTGCTGTAATACAGAGACAGAGAGTCACAAGGTGGGAAGGGACCTCAAAAGTCATCTAGTCCAGCACCCTGGACAACTGCAGAACCTGCCACACCCCAACCATTCACACAGAGAAATCCCACCAATAGCTACAGGTAGAGACTGGGACTAGCCAGAGCACACATGATGCCTGAAACAACAGGAAATAATTTTAGAAAAAGAGGCTACATATGTCCCAAACAGGCGAGCTACACCCATGGTACAAGGGGAAGGCGAAAAACCCTGAGTCAACTGCCAATCTGTCCAGAGGGAAAATTCCTTCCCGACCCCAAATATGGCAATCAGTTAGACCCTGAGCATGTATGCAGGCCCCAGCAACAAGACACCTGACATATATAGTACCAGGCTTCAGAATCCCCCGACAGTTCCACCACCAGCTGCATACTACTTTGATGCTACAGAAAGAAAGGAGGAGGAACCAACATGTATTGCTGAGGGGGACCCCAAAAACACTTTGTCCTGCAACATCTAATAATAAAAACTCCTCAGAAGATTTATTTATTTTATTTCAAAGCATTTATATCCCGCCCCTCCTGAAAAGCAGCCCGGGGCGGCTCACAACATAATTAAAACAATAAAATACATTAAAATTCAATAAAAACAACATATATTTCATATAAAAATATAAATATAAACAGGGCTTAGCAAAAAAAGGGGTAGGGGATTAAAAAGACCCTCCCTACCCTCCCCCAAAGGCCTGGGCAAACAGCCAGGTCTTACAGTTCCGCCGAAACGTTAAAAGGCTTGGGGCCAGGCGAGCTTCCTCCGGAAGGGAGTTCCACAGCCGCGGCCCCACCACCGAGAATGCCCTCTCCATCGTGGCCCCCCGCTTAACACGGGGGACCTCTAAGAGGGCACCCCCGGCAGACCGCAGGAGCCGTCCTGGAGCGCGAAAGGCGAGGCGGTCCCTAAGGTATGAGGGGCCAAGACCGTATAGGGCTTTATAGATCAACACTAGGACCTTGAACTTGGCCCGGCACGCTATCGGCAGCCAGTGCAGAGTTCGGAGCACCGGTGTAATATGCTCCCGGCGACCCGTCCCCGTAAGAAGACGAGCCGCCGCATTCTGCACCAGCTGCAGCCTCCGGGCCAAGAACAAGGGAAGCCCCACGTAGAGCGCGTTGCAGTAGTCGAGCCTCGAGGTGACAAAGGCATGGATGAGGGAGGCCAGGTCCGGGCCAGAGACGTACGGACGCAGCCTACGCACCAGATATAGCTGGCGGAAGGCAGCCTTAGCGACTGCCTCCACCTGCCACTCCAGGCGCAGGTCTGCGTCCAATAACACCCCCAGACTCCGGACCTGCTGAGCTACAGGAGGGCGAACCCCCCCAACCAGGGGGGCCACCACCCCCTTCGCCCTCCCTACCACCATCACCTCCGTCTTATCTGGGTTGAGCCTCAGTCTGCTCCGCCGCATCCAATCCGCCACGGCCTCCAAACATTGGGATAGCACTGAGATAGCAGGGTCTGGGTCAGTAGAAAAGGAGAGGTACAGCTGGGTATCATCAGCATACTGGTGACAACGCACCCCGAACCCTCTCACGACCTCTCCCAAGGGCTGCATATGTCATAAATGTATCCAACTCCATTTTGAAGCCATTCAGATTCTTTGCTATCACAACTACTCCTGGAAGCTTATTCCAGTAGTTAACTACTCTAATTGTTAAAAGCCTTCTTCTAATTCCCAGTCTAAACTTATTGATAACAAGCTTGTATTCATTAGTTCTTGTACCCACACTCCCTTTCAGTTTGAACAAATCTTCCCCTTCAATTGCATTAACTCCCCTGATATATTTATACAATGTAAGTATATCTCCCCTCAGCCTTCTTTTTGATAAGCTAAATAAGCCAAGCTCCTTCAGCCTCATCTCATAGGGTAAGTCCTCCATCCCTCTAATCATCCTGGTAGCTCTATGTTGCACTTGTTCCAGTTTAAGTTCATCCTTCTTAAACATGGGTGACCAGAACAGAACACGGAACTCCAGATATGGTCTTACCAGAGCCCTATACAGAGGCTCCCTATCCCTCCTAGCAATACCATGCCTAATACATCCCAGGATAGCATAAACCTGTTTTACAAATGCATCACATTGAAGACTCAGTCATTTTATGATCATTTATAACCCCCAGGTTCCTTTCCTCCTCTGTTGTTTCCAACTGATAAGTTCCTAGCTGGTAACTAAAATTCTTATTGTTAAATCATAAATGGAGTTGCACTTTACAGTACATTAAACCTTGCACTTTACACTGAGATCCTCTTCCTCCCAGAATGGGGGACCCTGTGTTTCATCTTCTCTACTATGAAGTAGAGACACAGGGTCTCTACTTCATAGAGTAGCCAGCCATATTGAAGAACTCTATGGGTGCTTTCAAACATGATGCCTCCTGCCACCACCACGGACTGCTTCAGGCAGTGGCGGGAGATGTCACTCTGGCCAGGAGTCTGTGCATCTGCCAAACAAATATTACAGCGGCTGGGCTAGGGAGGGGGCAGGGAGATATATGGACATCCATCCACCCAGACCTGCCCCATGCTGCATGAAGCAGCCTGCCCACACACACCCAACTGACAGGCAGGCATGGCGCCCAATGACAGCCCGGTCGCCACCGCCACCCTGGACTGTGGTAGGTAAAGCGGCCGTACAAATGTTATGGCATGCTTTACGCCCGGTCAGGGCAGTCATTTCCCAGGAAGTGTTGGCACTTAGCTCGGGCTGTGAGCTGGGGTTTTCCCCAACTCACAGTCCAGGCTAACTGTCAATACCACCCAGGGAATGGTCCAAGCTAACATCTGGCGGTGGTTTCTGACATTTAAAGTAACCCTGTATTTGCTAGGTCACATAATTATAGAAGTTTTTGGTTTCTGCATAATAGCTCTGCTTATTTTTAAAATAAAGTAACAGCATATTCTTGGGCAAAAACGCGACTGGTGAAAACACAAGGGAGCAAAAACCACAGTGAGCAGCTCTGAGAACACTCTCCAAGAACACATATGCATACGCACACATGCATATTCTTAGATTAAAAAAAAACCTTTGGCTTAAGAGAGGTGGTTAAGCATCCTATAAATTCAGCCATGCTCCAAAAAGCATGGAAATTGTACGTTCAGCATCCTGCCTTACATTCTGTGCCATGTAAGCAGTAAAGACATTGTACAGTTTCACATATTATGCTCACTTGCTCCATGAACCCACATTTTGCCTTGCTCTTTCAGCCCCAAACCTCTTCTTCTACAAGGGCCAAAACTAAAGCTGGGACAGCAAGCTCTTCTCTGTCCAAGTATCATGTGCTTGATCTCGGTCTCCACTGCGGTCAGAATTTCTCCTACATTTGTACCTCTTTTCTCAGACAGCTACTCAAGTGCATCTGCTCACTGCACAGGTGATTACGGTCAGGGGAATATTTGCCCTCTTATCTTATGAGGTACTATACTGTATTGTGAGTATGGGACAGCTGATGGCAATACTGCACTTACAGTCAGATTCCTCTGCTTTTGCATGAAGTCTGTATCATTCCATACTGCCTCTTGATCAATACTCACAAAAATCATTTCTTGGACTTAGGTTGCATTCAAATGTTCAGTTTGTGTCCGAATTTTACAAAATTTGAATGTATCTTGCATGTCTGAAGTCCCTAATTCGAAATATTGTCATCAATATCGCACCTAAGTAATCCGCAGTTCAAAGCTAGTTAAACCTACTTTTATGTTGTCCGATTGAAATAAATTCACTCTTTACAGCAATGTGAAAGCGACATTGTATTCAGTATTAACTGGTGCAAAATATTTCCTGCATGTGAAGGCAACTTTGCTTTCAAGTGCGCTGTTTTACTCCTGCCCCTATGGGATGCAGCAGCAGCACAGCAGGGACACCGATCCGATCGGACTGGGAGATAATGCTGTTTGTTTACAAACTACTCCTCCCCATGTGCGTGATCACATGGGGAGGAGTTGTTTGTAAACAAACAGCGTTATCTTCCGATGGATCCGGTGTCCCCGCTGCTGCTGCTGCTGGAGCACTACTAGGAGGCAGAGGCAGGTGAGGAATGGGGTCCAGAGCCAGGGAGGGGAGGTAGAAGAACTTATTTGGGGAGAAGCAGGCTGCAGCCTGCTGCCCAGCCATGCTGTAATTTCCTGTAATTGAACCGCACTGAACAGGCGGGTAAGCGCGTGCTCTAAGAAGGTCTGAATGCGTTATTTTGCTGTAGGAAACAACAGTATTGCATGCATGTGAATGCAACTGGCATTGTTAACAACGAACTAGAGAAAAACATTTTTTTTTAAATCCAGATAATTGCTGCACGTGTGAATGAGCCCTTAGTATAGTTGTTTATTTTTTAATGTTCTTTCTTGTAACAGATTTTAGTGTACCACTATATAATTTAGCAAACTCCAACCTCAGCAGAGGTTTTTACTGCTTTTCCAATAAGACTAAAGGTGAGTAGTCACTCTTGAGAAATAACTGTGGGGACAGCCCACTGCAGACATTCCTATACAAATTCTTTTTTGCTACCTGAAGCAAGCCTGATGCTCCTTCCTCCTGGCCTGATGCTCTTTAAGGACACATCTGTAACTAACAATATCCCCACCCCCGAACATACTGTGTTTGTACTGCAGCAGTGCAGCAAACCTTCTAGATCTGCATTTCAGACAGTTGCACCTACCCTCTTGCCCCAAGACTCTTAAACATGCTAATCAATGCTGTCTGTACTACCTCAACAAATCTTTGTAGAGAAGTACTGCTCAAATATTACCCAACCACAGCACAGCATCGATTTTACAGACTAGGGACACCACCAAGGCAGGAAACATCAAGGTTAGCCCTGCCTCCCTAATGTTTCTGATCCCAGTATTTAACCAAGCCTGGCCTGGACCGTTATAATCTGGATGCAAACTACCAATAGCCTCTACTGTCCACATTCTTCCCATTCTCCCTAATCCAAATGAAAGCACATAGGGAAAACAGCTTTAGTGTTGCCTCCAAGGAAGAGGATTGGGGCTGAAAGACCAAGGCAAAGCATGGGTGCATTGAGCCCAATCTGTAAGCGAGCACAATATACGTGACTGTACAATGTCTTTACTGCTTACATGGCACTCAAGTTAAGGCAGAAGTCCTTGCTTTTTGGAGCATGGCTGAATTTGTAACAGCCTTAACTCTTCTCTTAAACTTTTTTTAAAGGGGAATGCACTAAATTCGCCCTGCTCCCACAGTACCAACCTGAGTTTGACTGGCAGCCAAGCAGCCAGCCAGCAAGTTTCCCTTTCAGACCAAACCTTGTTGCACGCATGAGAGAGAGAGAGAGAATATGAATCCTGCTGGTGAAACTGACATCAATTTCACCAACAGAGGAAGGAGGGACTAAATGGGAATATTGTTTTTGTATCCCTCCTCAGAGCATTTACCTTATAGCTCTGAGCTTTCTTGATTATGCGCCTTAAGGAATTCTATGTAACTCGCATACAATTCCTCAATGCACAGAAATACACAGTCTCTCTCCTCACTCCATCCCTTCTTCCAATGAGCTTTCCTTTCCACCCCATCCTTGATATTTTCATGGGGGCGGGGGGAGAAAGGAGGAGGAGGAGTGCTTGAGAGGGAGACTGCTTTGAAGTCATCTCCCTTTTAGAGCGTTTCCCTTGCAGTCCCAATGTTGTCACTTTCACCAGAGGGTTGGTTCCAAACTAGGAGCAGTAGCCTTGTCAGTTTCACCTGCTGAGGAGTCCACTTGTCCATCCCAGCACTCTCATCCCCACTTCCATCAGCGGAAGGTTTTTTCCCCCTTGGAGCAGCCTCAATTTCACAGAGAGGGGAGATTGCTTTGCGCACACGCACGCGCACCCCCCCACCGGAGTGTTTCCCTTGCAGTCCTGATCTTTGCCAATTACGTGCCTAAAGGAATTGGGGGCAATCCAGTACCTGCTTAAGCACTGTGAGCAAGGTGCACGCACATGCAAGTATTGCACAGGTGTTTGCATAACTGTTGCACAACACAAAATCAATTCAGGCCATACTTAAACTTTTGAGCACTGCTAGATTTCTTAATACTACTCCCAGAACTATGTCTCCATGAGCAAAAAAAAGCTACACAATGGAGAAAATGTCATTCTGCCTCCAAAAGTCAAATGTCTGCAATTTTCTTGTTTTTCATCGGATTTGCCTGAAATTTATATAGATTCTACCCCTAACCAAAGCAATCCTCCCTAGCAAATGTCACAATGATAGGAAAAATCATCTTAATTTTACAATGAAAACGGAGGTTACTTACCAGTAACTGTTCTTCGAGAGAGCTCCGCGTATTCGCACTAATGGGATCCACTTCCTTCTTCGCAGGCACCGGAGACCTAGTTGTCAGCAGTTTCCAGGCAGATTACCTGGAACAAGCTAGAATGGTGAGGGCTCCGCCCTTTCCTCCCCCCCACCTCATGAAAAGCACGGGCCCGTAGTCTCGTGAGAACGGGGCTGCATAAAAGGAGGGAGGAGCCCTCACCGCCTCAGTTCCTTCCAACCCGTCGCGGAAGACCAGTGCTAGTACCTCCAAGACTGAGGGGAAGGTGGGCGGGTCGTGAGAATACGCAGAGCTCTCTCGAAGAACAGAGTTACTGGTAAGTAACCTCCGTTTCTTCTTCGAGGATCTCTGCGATTCTCACTAATGGGAGAGTGAATAACAGTTGACACCTACCTCCAGGTAGTGGGAGTCGAGGTTAAAGGAAGAGGGAGTGGAGAATTGCTCTTCCAACTGCTGTGTCTGCTCTGGCTGCCATGTCCAAGCAATAGTGCTTGGTGAAGGTGTGCGGTGAAGACCACGTTGCAGCCTTGCAGATGTCCGCAATAGCGATTCCTTGTAGACTGGCCAACGAGGTGGCCATTGTTCTTGTGGAGTGAGCCCTTAGTGGAGTAGGGGGTGTTTTTCCAGCCTTCTGGTAGCATCTGTGGATGCAGAGGAGTATCCAACGGGAAAGATGCTGGGATGAGATTCTTACTCCGATCCTCTGGCCACCGTATGATATAAAGAGTGCATCGGAAGCTCGAATGCTTCTGGTCCGATCTATATAGAAGGACAGGGCTCTTTGACATCAAGGGTGTGAAAGCTCGTTTGGCAGGAGAGGAACGAGGTCTGGGGAAAAAGCGGTAGCGAAATGGTCTGGTTGACGTGGAATGGAGAGGCGACCTTGGGAAGGAAGGCAGGGTCAGTACGAAGACCTACCTTCTCTGTGGAGAAGCGTATGTAGGGAGGGGAGGCCCTGAGTGCAGAGAGCTCACTGACTCTACGAGCAGACATGATGGCTAGAAAGGCCATCTTGATGGTTAGGTCCTCGAGAGAACAGGATGCCATGGGTTCGAAAGGAGGGCCCATGAGTTTAGCGAGGACCAGGTTGAGGTTCCACTGGGGGGCTGGGAGAGAGGCCAAAGGGAAGGTGTTAACGAGTCCTTTCCAAAACGTTCTCACTAAAGGGTGAGAGAATACGGTCTTGTCTCCTTCCACCTTGAAGGTGAGAAGATAGGGCCGCCAAGTGAACGTTGATGGAGGAAAGGGATAGGTCGGAGCTCTGTAGGTGAAGCAAATATTCAAATAGATGAGTCATGTTGAGGGAGGGTAGAGGTAGGGCTCGGTTCTTAAGCCATATTGTAAAACAAGTCCATTTGGCTGTGTAGCAAAGCTCTGGTGGAGGGACGGCGAGCATTGAGGAGTTTATCTGTGACTGGCGAGGGCCAGTGTTGTGATTTCAATGAATCAACCAAGCACAGAGGTGGAACTTGTCAAGATCATGGTGCAGGATGGTGCCCTGGAGGGAGGAGAGCAGATCGGGGCGGCTGGGGAGGTGTATGATCTGCAAAGCCACGTCTATGATGGTTTGAAACCACCGTTGGCGAGGCCAGAACGGGCCTATAAGAATGACCTGAGCTTGGTCTGTTCTGATCTTGCTGAGCACTTTGTGGGGTGGGGGGGGGAAGCATAAAGGAAGGGCCCAGTCCAGGAGATCATAAAGGCGTCTGCTATGGAACCTGGGCCTTTGCCCGCTCTGGTGCAAAATTTGGGAAGTTTTGCGTTTTCTGAGGAAGCAAAAAGGTCGATGAGGGGAGTGCCCCAAGCATTGAAGATGGTGTTTAGAACAGAATCGTTGAGGGACCATTCGTGATGGCGAATGGTCTGGCGACTGAGGTGGTCTGAAAGGAGATTTTCTGGTCCTGCTAGGTGAACAGCTTGTAGTCGGATGTTGTATGAAATATTCCATTCCCAGATGGCTTCTGCTTCTGTGGAGATTCTGAATGGAAGCACTGTGTATTGGAGGTGCATGTCTCCTACAACAAAGCGTAAATATTTTCTGTGAGACGGAATAATGGAAATATGGAAATAAGCATCTTGGAGGTCAAGAGAGGATAGCCAATCTCTTTGATGGAGCCCCAGGAGTATGATGGATAGGGATGTCATACGGAATCTGAACCGTTTGATATAGCAGTTGAGATTTCTCAGGTCCAGGATAGGTCTGAGTCCTCCATCCCTTTTAGGAATGAGAAAATAGTTAGAGTAAAACCCACAGTTGCGCTCGGCTAAGGGGACGTGTTCTACTGCACCCTTAGCTAAGAGCTTGTCTATTTCCAGAAGTATTTGAGGTTTGGGGGGAGGACCCCAAAGGGTACGGGGATGGGGAGGGGAACTGGGAGATAAGGTGGAGACTAGAATGGCGTATCGTCGTATTATCTCCCTGACCCAACAGTCAGAGGTAATAGATGCCCAGGTGTTGAGAAAGGGTCACAATCTGTGGTGGAATGGCAAGAGGGTAGGTACTTCTCCTCTCTTGACCTCAGCAAGGTTAAAAGCGTTGCTTAGGGGGTTGCCCCATGAGGAGTTAGAGGACGTTTGGCCCCGTCCCCCCTGTTTGGGGAACCTCCTTCACTGTTGGTTGGTAGGGGGTTGTTACTGCTGGAATTGCTGGGAACGTTTGCCCTGGTAGAATTGGTAGGAGGGCTTATGACGGGGTTGGTAAGTATAGGGGGCAGATGATGGATATAATTTCCTCTTAACGGTACGGATTACCCCTGTGGACCTGGCTGTTTGGCAGGTTTCCTTTATCCGTTTGAGGGTGTCATCTGTGGAGGCCGCAAAGAGGCCTTCCGTATCAAAGGGAAGGTCCTCAATTCAGGTTTTATTATCTGGGGTTAGGGCAGTGGAGCGGAGCCATGCATGTCTTCTAAGGCAAATGGAGGAGGCTATACCCCTGATACTACAGTCAGCTATATGCATGTTTGCTGATAACTGGAACTGTGTGATGCGCATGCCCTCTCTCTATAGGGCTGCAATCTGGGTAGGGTCTGTGGCCTTGGACAGCTGTGCCCAGAGCCAGTGTTGATAGCCATACATGGCTGAGGCGTAATTGGTGGCCCGGAGTGAGAGGGATTCAGAAGAAAAGATTTTTCTGCCTAACACATCTAGGTGTCTTCCTTCCCTGTCCGCTGGAGCCTTATGGACCCCCCGCTTGAGATTTAGTGGAAACAGCAGCAATTACTAGGGAGTTTGGGCTGGATGTTTATAAAAGATTTGAGCGCCTTCTTTAGGGATGGCATACAGGGAGTCTGCTAGTTTACTAGTTGGGGAGGCCGAGGAAAGCTTGGCCCAAACTGTCAGAGATGGCTCCATAAGCTGCTCTAGCATCGGCAACATTTCATGCTCTAGCTCCCCAGAGGCGAGAATGCCGAAAACAGGGGCAGATTGAGTCTTGTTTAAGACCTTGGTCGGTAGGCTAGGGAGAGCAGAGGTTAACCTTTTCAACATAGCCTGAAAGGCTTTGGTGTCCTCTGTGGACAAGGTAAGGTTCAGGTCTGAGACCGAATCCACCGGGGGTAGGGAGATAAGTCTCTTCCTCTTCCCCGTTGTCCTGAGATGAGGGTGAGGAAACATTTTGTTGGAGGTGGAGGTCTGCATCAGGAAGGTGTTGAGAGAGATAGCCAAGCATCGAGTTCAGGAGAGGTCCCTGGCGATTGGACTGACCTGTCATCCTGTGTGAGGTGAGACTTCATTGGTACCAATGGTACTGTAGAAGGCGATCCCGCTGGGAGGAGGGTAGTCGCGATCATTGCCCTGTCCGGAGGAGCCCTAGAGACTGTTGCAGAGGGAATGACCTTAGGAGGCATTGAGGGTATGTAGTGCAAGGCTTCATGCGGCGGTAGAGGAGCAAGCCCTGATGCACGATGATCCCTATGTGCAGAGTAGGGAGAGTGGCTGTGGGACGGAGATCGGTACCGGCGGTACTCGTCATAGTGATGTGAGCGGTACCGGGAGGTATAGCGTGGAGAACAGCATGAGCAAGGTGAGAGTCCTCGGCACTTTGTATGGTACCTCCATTCAGATCCCGACGGTTAATCGCGTACGGTGCCGCCGTGTCTCGAGCATGACGGGGATCTATGGATGGATCCGGTGGGTCTCGGAGATCTGTGTGCTGATGTGGTATGTCTAGCTGAGTGTACGGAGCTGTGGCGCGACCCAGAGCGTGATCATTGCCGTTGTCCCAGCATCAGCCTGGGCGAGAGAGAGGGGCGTTGGCGATCAGATCATGCCCTTGGAGACCGAGCTCCTTCAATGAGGATCGGGACCGGTGAATCTTGCTGCATTTCAGTGGGTACCAGTACCGCTGGTGCCTGAGACTGAGGTTCCTCGGTATTCGATGGTACCGTCTCCACAATGAGCATGCACGGGGGAGTCGCAGTAGCACTAGTTTTCTTCTTGTGCTTCTTTTTCCGCTCGTCTCCCTGCTTTTGGAGACTGTCCTTCTTAGAAGACGTGTGGGAGCGAGAGGTGTCCCTGGTTCCGGCCGGAACTGAGGGAGGTACCAGTTGCGGTGCGGTGCTAGTGGTACCGGGCACTACTACTAGGCCTGTCGGTGCCGCGGGAGCAGCATCCATCTTTGCCGTTGATGAGTGCCTGGTGGGGAGCCTAAGAGGCCCCTCGTCTCCACCTTGCAGTGCCCGTCTAGTTAATATGTCCCTGAGGCGAAGAGCTCTTGCTCATCGTGCCCTGGATGAAAGGACAGTAGTTTGTATTATGCGCTTCTCCTAAGCAGCCCAAGCACAGGTCGTGCGGATCGCTTGCCGACAGCATGGTAGGACAGGAGCGGCAGCGCTTAAAGCCCGGTAGTCTACGCCCTAGCATGCTCCAGTGCTCCTTCTGAGAGGGAAGACAGTCCCGGGGGCGAACCCCGCTGGCTAGGCACGGCACTCAGTCTGTTCCAAAAACACCAAAGACTGAAGTTTGCTGACAAGTACTGAAAAGTACTGAAGGTCTTCCAAGCACAATGCGGTTGGAAGGAACTGAGGTGGCGAGGGCGCCTCCCTCCTTTTATGCAGCCCCGTTCTCGCGAGACTATGGGCCCGCACTTTTCACGGGGCAGGGGGGGGGAGGAAAGGGTGGAGCCCTCACCATTCTAGCTTGTTCCAGGTAATCTGCCTGGAAACTGCTGACAACTAGGTCTCCGGTGCCTGCGAAGCAGGAAGTGGATCCCATTAGTGAGAATCACAGAGATCCTCGAAGAAGAACAAATGTTTGGTTTTAACACAGTAATGCAGCCACCTAATTATAGAGCCGCAGGAGCGGCTCGATAACACACACATCTCTACCTAACTGAAGAGACTTCTCTACCTATTAGCATAACAGTCACTAGGCAGACTGCATGGGATTTTGTGCTATAGAAACACCTAGAAAACCTCAGGCACAGCCAAACTTTAAGTTCCTTCTATAAAAGTTAATGAAGAGAAATCAAACCAAAACTACTTGGAAAATTAAAAACTAACCTCATTATCAGATTTAATGCCAACTTGGCCACCTACAAAAAGAAAACAAGGTTTCTATGGCTCCTTTTAAGCCCATTTTAGAAAGCAATTCTAACTTATGAAAATTGCTACCTTGTGCCCCTATAACGTACCTGTTTACTAGATAACTATCTGGCAGCAAAAGCTGTTTAAATAGTAGAAAGTTTCTTTGTGCATGTGGTAAGTATATTTAATCCTGTGAAGTGGTATAATCTTTAATCCTTAAGTCTTTAGGTATCAGTTCAGTCGCATTCCTCCTCGGTCTTCTCAGAATTATTGATAGGAAGAGAGCACTACTCAGGCAGTACTCCAAGCAAAGCCATTCAACAAATGCTATATAAAGATCAGATTTCTAGCTCTCTTCTAATTCTTAGCTCACTGTTGAGTTATAAAATTCTGAAGTGAGAAGTTACTTCATCTGCTACTACTTCATATGTTACATTCATATGTTACTACTGATGACAGGATTTGTATGCTACAAACCTCATAGCTAACAAATTGTAAAAGCAATAACTCTGGAGTGGGGTGAGGACTGACAAACCTTAGATGCACTGTTTTTTGACAGCTGCATATCTATCAAAAACAGCAGTTAATATCTATGCCTTTATAAGATACCTGACTCAGCCTTGCAAAATCCAAAAAAAGTTAGCCACCCATAGTCTTTTCTTCTGCACCCACAAGAGCTCACTTCAATATCTGATCACTATGTCAGATGACTAGAACCGATGACTATGCTAGATAGTCATCTAGCACTGCAGATATTATTTGCTACTCTCAAAGGCAGGCTGATGAGCTACATTTCCTTTTATCCTATAAAATTTCTTGTTTAAAAATGTGTTGACTGTTTAGTCAATGCAGATTTATCAGTCATATCCAATTGTACCTGTGAAGAGACCAGAATATTAAAAACACAGATGTTTGATCTCCTGTGTATTTACCAGTTATGAAAATAATGAAATGAAACAACATCTTACTGCAACATATATTCATGTTATAAATTAAATGGGTAATTTGAAAGGAGGCATCAAAGAAAGGCCTTAAGAAATTAAAGGTAGTGTAAGGTACTTATCAAAGATCAATAATAATTGGTGCTCCAAATCATATTCTAGCCATTGTACTTAAAGCAGGGATAGGGTAATGTCCTCTTCAAACAAAGTCTAATGGCTCTAACAATTACTCAACAAATATCCAATTTTTGAATGCACAGCACCTTCTAAGGCTATGCTAGGAAGAACAGCTAAAGAAGATCAAGTCTTCTAAGATCTTGCATATCCAACACTCCCTTCATTCCCTGGGTTATTCCTGATTCCAGTGAAAGGCATGAAATCATTACTTAAGCACTGAGCACAAGGTATTTGTAAACAATTGGATGTCAGCCATTTCTTGGTCAAAAATATCACCTTGGGTCCCTTATATAAAGAATGATCACTGTTCTGATAGTCGTCTATCATGAGCTATAGCAGATTAAGGAGGGCTTTCAAAGTTGTTTTTTTTCCAAAAAAAGCAAATTAAAGATGCACTGGCACCAAAAAGACTCCTTTATTTTGCATATGTGGTTCCAGACACACTGAAGATTTTCTACTCTATTTTATTGTAATATGTATATAGGTCACCTAGTCTACCATTCCTGTGCTGGATTCCATTCTCTAGATTAGGTCAAAAACCAAAATATCTGTCAAGGAACAAAAATCACACAGTTGTATGGAGTGTAGCTCTATTTGCAGGAGTCAACTGCTAAAAGAAAGGGGAAAGATTATGAAAGATATGGTAACTACAAACTAAAAGTACAAACAGATGGCTTTATATGGACTAGGAGGCTAACATTTTTGAAGTTTGTGTTTTATAATCTTTTCATGAATTCTTTTATAGCAAATTGACAAACTAAAGAACAACTCACAGGGCCAGATGGTATTCACCGCAGACGTCTGAAGGAACTCAAACATTAAACCGCAGACCTACTATTTTTATATGTTATATTTGAAATATGTATTTCATAAATTGAATTTTATCTTTGGAAGCCTCCCCAAACTGCCATAGGAAGGAGGGTGTGGGGTATAAATAAAACTAAAACTAACTAACTAAACTACTGATAATTTATAATCTATTGCTAAAATCTGCCACTGGCCACAATCCCAAGCGGGATCTGCACAGGATCTGCGTGGGGTCCACATGGCACAACGTGCCTTCAATGGACACGTGCTCACTTTACGTGCATGTGTATGCGTGTAGGTTGTGCACAGCATATGTGAGGCATGGGACTGGCCCTACTGTACCTAACGGAGGACTGGAGGGTAGCAAATGTAATGCTAATATTTAAAACGGGTTCCAGAGGTGATTCTGAAAACTACAGTCCGATGAGCCTGACATCTGTGCCGGGCAAAATGGTGGAAACAATTATTAAGAATAGAATCAATGGGCATCTTGATAAACATGGCTTAATGAGGCAGTCTCAACATGGATTTATCAAAGGGAAGTCATGCCTCACTAATCCATTGGAATTTCTGAGGGTGCAAATAAACATGTGGATGGGGTGAGCCAGTCGATATAGTGTATCTAGATTTTCAGCAAATAAGATCCCACATGAGAGACTCTTGAGGAAATTAAAACATCATGGGATAGAAGGCAGTGTCCTGTTGTGGACTGGTAAACTGGTTATAGGACAGGAAACAAAGAGCAGGATTAAATGGTCAGTTTTCACTATGGAGAGAGGTAAACAGTGGAGTGGCCCAGGGATCTATACTGGGACCAGTGTTATTTAACGTATTCATTAATAATCGGGAAAAGGGAGTAAAGAGTGAGGTGATCAGATCTGCAGACGACACAATGTCATTCAAGGTAGTTAAAACACCACCAGACTGTGAAGAATTGCAGGAGGATCTTGAGAGATTGGGCATCTAAATGGCAGATTAAATTTAATGTGGTCAAGTGCAAAGTGATACACATAGAGAAAAATAATCCAAACTATATGTACACAATGCTGGGTTCTAAATCAGGAGTTACCACTCAGGAAAAGGACCTTGGAATCACTGTGGACAATACATTGAAATCCTCAGTTCAGTGTGTGGCAGCAGTGAAAAAAGTAAACAGAACATTAGGAATGATTTGTAAATGGATACAGAACAAAACTGAAAATATCATAAGGCCTCTATATAAATACTTGGTGCGGGGACGCACCTTGGGGGCAATCCAACAGCCCACAAACACCACCTTCAGGTGCCGCACTCAGGCTAGAATGCGCGCACTCAGGTACAGCCGCCTGGGGCTCTGCTCTGTACACGGCATGTAAACACGCCTTCTGGCCTAGGCTTGCGGACGGCGTACGCGGACCATTGGACTGCCCCCCCTTGTGTATTGTGTGCATCTCAAAAAAGATATAGTAGAAATAGAAAAGTACAGAGAGGGGCAACAAAAATGATAACAGGTATAGCTCCTCTATGAAGAGAGGCTAGATAGGTTAGGGCTCTTCAGTTTGGAGAAGAAATAACTGGGAAGGGATATGATAGCTTATTAAATCATGAGTGGTTTGGAACGAATAAATAGGGAATGGTTATTTAGCCTCTCAAGCAGTACTAGAACTAGGGGACACTCCATGAAACTAACAGGTAGCAGATTTAAAACATACAGAAGTATTTTTTCCACTCAACTCACAATTAAAGTTGTGGAATCTGTTGCCAGAAGATTTTGTCAAGACCAGTAGTATAGTTGCTATTGGACAAGTCTCTGGAGAATAAGTCCATTAGCAGCTATTAGTTAGGTAGGTTTTGGGGAACGTAACCTCTTACTGTCAAGAGCTCGGGGAGAACAACAGGGAACAGATCGCCCCATTGTGACTTGTTGGTTACTTCTTCCAAGCGACCGAGATTGGTCACTGTCAGAGACAGGCGCTGGGCTTGATAGACCATTGGTCTGTCACAAAATGGTACTGCTTACATTCTTATGTACTTACCTATGCTGACTTTTTTTCAAAGTGGGACTCTTTATGTCTATGATTTAGTATATTATATACATTGCGCAAGAAAAGGGGTTATTTGAACAAAATTGAGTTCTGAATAAATATCCACCTAATTTTTATGGGTGGGAACCTTACAGATTTTCAGTATTTCAATAGACCACTGAATTCACATTTTCAAATCTAAATCTCTTAAGTTTAAATCTTAATGTTTTCATTTAGTTATGTTGTCTTTAAAGTATGCACTTCTCTGTGTTTAGTGCTTCACATTTTATATTTGCATTCTGAGTACAGCATAGCGGGCTATGGCTACCTCACCATTTGATTTGATTTGCAGGAGATATCAAATTTACTTAAAAGATTCATGCGATTCAGCGTAACACTAAATTTCATTGACGTATCAATGCACCTGCATTTTCCCAATATTCTCTTAACATTGTGTTTAGTTTAGCTAACATCGTCTGGAGAGACAATTCCTAAACTAGCTGTGAGATGCTTTCAGTGATTTTTGAACTCTGGGATCGCCTCACTGATTTTCTGTCTCTAACTGGTACAATTTCACGGCGAACTACAGTAAAAAGATAAAAATAGAGTAAATTATGTGAAGAACTAGAAAATAGTTCACTTAATCTTGCCAATTACACTGGATGAAAGTAAGGGAATAATTATTCATCTATAATTCATTCTACTTCTCTTAGTATCATTTGACTGGATTCTCTCTCATGTGTCAGAGTTCTCTAATGTGCTCTCTCCCCCCCGGAAGGGTAAATTTTTTACCTGTAATATTGGTTCTTTGAGAAGAAGCCGCTACATGTTCATATAATAGGTTAATAATGCTATCTGGAGCCAAAACCAAAAATAATTATCTAAGAAGCTTCAGGTGAAAGGGAACTGATGACATTACCACTTGTGTGGTTATATATCTCCTGCACTTCCCTCCCATCCCAGGTCATTGCCATATGAACATAAGAAGTGTGAACTGTACATCGAACCCAGCATCCTGTCTCCAACAATGGTCAATCCTGGTTGCTTGGTAGCAGTACTCAACAGGTCATAATGGGGAGATCCATTCCCTGTTGTTTACTCCAAGCTCCTGAGTCAAGAGGTTACGTCCCACAACCTACTTGGCTAATAGCTGTTAATGGACCTGTCCTCCAAGAACTTATCCAATCCTTTTTAAACCCAGTTATGCTACTGGCCTTGACCATATCCTCTGGCAACAAAATTCCACATGTTAATTGTGTATTGAGGGGGGAAATACTACCTTTTATTTATTTTAAATCTGATTCATGGATCCCCTAGTCGTAGTATCATTTGAGAGGGTAAATAACTTCCTATTTACTTGTTCCATACCACTCATGATTTTATAAACCTTCTATCATATCCCCTCTCAGTCATCTCTTCTCCAAGCTGAAGAGCCCTAACCTATCAAGCCTCTCCTCGTACAGAAGCCATTCCATACATATTTGTTGCCCTCTTCTATGCCTTTTCAAGTTCTACTATATCTACTATATTTTCTTTGAGCTAGGACAACCAGAACTGCTAATATTCAAGGTGCAGTCACACCACAGATTTATAGACACACAGTATGGCAATTTCTGTTTTATTCCCTGTTGCTTTCTGAATAATTCCTAACATCCAGCTCTTTCTGAATTTAGAACACCTAACTTAGAACCCAGCATAGTTTGAATTATTTTTCCCTACGTGCATCACTTTGCACTTATCAATATTCAGCTTCATCTGCCATTTAGTTGACCAGTCTCCCAAGTTCCTCCTGCAATTTCTCACAGTACATTCTGGTTTTAACTACCTTGAATAACTGTGTCATCTGCAAATCTGATCACCTTACTCTTTACTCCCTTTTCCAGATAATTAATGGATATATTAAACACCACCAGTCCCAGTACAGATCCCTGGGGCACTCCACTATTTACTTCTCTCCCCTGCAAAACCTGACCATTTAGTCCTACCCTTTGTTTCCTATCCTTTAACCAGTTACTGATCCACAATAGGATGAGGAAGTATAAGTCCCAAGGAAGAACAACTCCATGAGGGGAAGTGGGGGAGAAGTGTGACTATGTAGAAGAGTTACAGGTAAGAAGCTTACCCTTCTTCAAGGGTTTCTACATATATATGCTATAGGTAGATTATCAAGCATTAACAGAGGAAGGAGGAGTTTAGTCCAACTCTGTTTTATTGCATAATCATAACAATTTGTTTTAAAAATCTTCTGAACTAGACCATCTATTTTAGAGGCTACATTGAAGACACAGTGCCTAGTAAAACTGTGGGAGGACCTCCATGTGTCTGCCTTACAGATTTCTACAAGATGACTTGACAGAACGAAGCCATAGAGTCCATCACCACTCTGGTGGAGTGGGCTTGTATCCCTGAAGGGAGGTCTTAACATGCAAGGGAATAACACTACAGGATACTGTTCCTAACCCACCACAACAACATCTGTTTTTGGCACTCTGCTACCCTTACAGCAGGGAACAAAAAACAAATGAAAAGGGCAATCGAGGACCTATACTCTTTAATACGGTTCAAACAGTAGAGGAGTGTCCTATGTACGTCCAATGTGTGCACAGTTATTTTGCCTGGCAAACCATGAGACAGATGAGAGCAATAAGCCTTTTGAAAAGAGTGATAAATAATCCAAAATTAGGGTAATCCCTATAAAAGACAGTGGGGTCCCCTTAACAAAAACCTGTTTAATGAAACATGGGCACTTTACCACGTAGCAAAGCCTGATGGATGCCTTTCTACTGACTGGTAGCACATCCTGAACACTAAGAACGCCTTTTCTCAAATAGATTTAGTATTGAATCCTCCAGTCTGATAGGTCCCAAGTCTGGGTACCAGAGCTAGCCCTCGTTCTGAGTCAGTAGATCCGTGACCCGGGGAAGGGAACCTTCTCCTAGGTAAAGATGTCCAGAAGGTCTGAATATCAGAACTGGTGAACATCAGATCTGCTCCCTGGTTTCAGATGTTCCAGAGCACCCTGGAATTATGGGTATCAGGGGGAGGAGAAAGCATACAACAACCCTGCTGTCCCTTGCCTGCCCTGCCCTGCAGCAGAACAATCTCATTTTGGCATTCTCTGGGGTGATCAACAGGGTCTGTTACAGGTAACCTCCATCTGTCTGTCAAAGACATAAACACTGAAAGAGTAGTCCAACGGACCATGTACACCACACGCTGGCACCGTACTCCGGTCAGAAGGCAAGTGTTTAGGTGCGCATGTGTGCCATGCGTGCAGCACCGTCGCCTGGCGCTGTGTTGCATGTATTTAAGGGTATTAAATACAATATGGTCCTGGGTTTGGAGGATATTATTATTATTATTTCTTCACATTTTTATGCCACCTCCCTCCTGCTTACACATCTCAGGGCGGCTATCCTCTGGACATGCCCCAATTTGCCAATCATCAAGATACGGGAAGCAGGAGACCACTGGTACTAAGCATTTGGTAAAATCTCTAGGTGCTGTAGAGAGACCAAAAAACAATATGGTAAATTGGTAACGGATTCTTTCCACCACAAAGCAGGAATTTCCATGGGCTGGAAGGATGGAAACATGAAAATATGCATCTTGCATGGGTCGCAAACACACCTCTCCTTCAAAAGGGAGGAATTAATTTGTGCTAATAGACAAAACTTAAATGTTTTAGCATATTTATTCAAGAACCTGGAGGTACAAGATAGGATTTATTTTTATTTATCACAATTTGATAACCCACCCCCTCTTGTCCATGGCAACTTGGGGCGGCTGACCGTATAAAATCCATATAAAACAATAAATACAATAAAAGCATAAATACAAAATCAATTATAATTAAAACACATAAAAAAACCCTGGAGTCCACAGAAACCCCAACCAACCCCCAACTACCAACCCCTGTCTTCCTTACCAAATGCCTGGCGGAACAGCCATGTCTTGCACTGATGTCAGAAGGACAGAAGGTCCGGGGACAAACAGACCCCCACAGGTAGGGAGTTCCACAGCCGTGGCGCTGCCACTGAGAATGCCCTCTTCATCATGCCCCCCCCCAGGAAACCCGGGGGGATCTCAAGAAGGGCGCCCCCAGCTGACTGCAGGGACCACTCAAGATCCCAGAAGGTGAGGCGGTCCCACAAGTAGGCTGAACCCAAGCCGTATAGGGCTTTAAAGGTAAGAACCAACACATTGAATAGGGCCCAGAAGACTATGGGCAGCCAGCACAGTGAACAGAGCACAGGTGCTATATGCTCCCAGTGACCCGTCCCCATATGGAGACGGGATGCCACATTCTGCACCAGCTGGAGTCTCCAAACCGTCAGCAAGGGTAGCCCCATGTAGAGGGTGTTGGCACAAATGATAGTGGCAAGGTCCGAGTCAGAGATGCATGGCCATAGCTGCCGTACCAGATGTAACTGGCAGAAGGCGCTTCTCGCCACAGCCACCACCTGAACATCCAAGCAGAGCTGTGAATCGAGCAGCACACCCAAACTCTACACCTGAGGGACTAAGGAGGGATGGGCCCCATCTATGATGTGGGCCTCCACCCCCTCAGTCCTGCCAACCAACATCGTTTCCATCTTGTCAGGATTCAATTTCAGATGGCTTCCCCTCATCCAGCCCCCCACAGCCGCCAAACACCGGGTAAGCACCAAAACTGCTGGGCCTGGGTCAGCTGAAAAAGAGAGATACTGATGACAATGAGCAACAAAACCTCTGACCTCACCCAGCAGCTGCATATATACATTGAACAGGAGGGGGGACCCTCACACGCGAGATCCCAGGGAGACAAAGAATAGCCTCCCAGAACCACACGCTGAGTTCTCCCAGCCAAGAAAGAGTGGAACCATTCAAGAACAACTTCTCCCACCCCAGCACGGTCCTGCAAGTGAGTCACCAACACCTCGTGGTCAACCTATCAAACACCGCAGTAAGATCTAACAAAACTAACAGAGTCGACCGACCTCAGTTCAACTCATGGCACAGGTCGTCAACCAAGGCCACAAGTGCAGTTTCAGTGCCATGACCGGGACGCGAGTCGGACTGTGAGGAATCCCGGAAACTAATCTGGTCCAGATGCTTCTGAAGCTGACGAACCACCACCCATTCAATAACATTCCCTAAAAAGGGAGTTAGAGACTGGTCAATAACTGGCCAGGGAGTCAACGTCAAGAGATAGCTTTCTGAGCAAGGGCTGGACAACAGACTCTTTGAGGCAGCCCGGAACCCTTCCCTCTTGAAGGGAAGCACTGACCACCACTGCCAGCAATGACCCCAACGTTTCTCTGGTGGAGTATGGGGGACCTGAAGTTTCTTTAAGAACTACACAGATCTAATTCTGCTGCCACTTGCATAAAACAAGCTTGATTTCCCTGGCCGGGAAGATCCGAGCTCAACTACCCTGGTGAATGACACCCAACTTTACCTCTCTTTTTCAGCTGACCCAGGCCCGGCAGTCTTGGTGGTTACCTGGTGTTTGGCAGCTATAGGGGATTGGAGGCAGCGAGCCATCTGAAGCTGAATCCTGACAAGACGGAGATGATGCTGGTGGAAGGAGAGGAGAGGATGGTGGCTTCCATCATTCATAGGGTCCGCCCTCCATTGGTCCCATAGGTTCAGACCCTGGGGTTGCTCCTCGACTCACAGCTCCGCCTGGATGTCCAGGTGGCGGCTGTGGCGAGGGGAGCATTTTGCCAATTACATCTGGTGTGACAGCTTCTGCCGTATGTCTTGGATTGCGTCCTAGCCACCATCATCCATGCTTTTATCACCTAAAGACTGGACTACTGCAACGCGCTTTATGTGGCGCTACCCTTGGTGATGGTCCGGAGACTGCAGCTGGTGCAGAATATGGCAGCCCACCTCCTTACGGGAACAGGCCCCATGACCACATTACACCAGTGCTCCAGTCTCTGCACTGGCTGCCTATAGTCTTCCAGACCCAATTCAAGGTGTTTTTGACCTATAAAGCTCTCTACGGCCTGGGCCCCACTTATCTGTGGGATCACCTCACTCTCTGGGTCCTGTATCGGCCCCTGCAGTCAGCTGTGGGCGCCCTCCTTGGGGTCCCCCGAGTGTGTCTGATGGCGATGATAGGGAGAGCGTTCTCGGTGGCTGCACCATGGCTGTGGAACTCCCTCCTGACAGAGGTCCACTTGGCCCCGAACCTTCCCTCTTTATGACGTGTAAGATCTGGCTGTTCCACCGGGCTTTTGACAAGGGAGATGGGTGATGTGTGGAAGGTTGGGAAGGGTTTTTATTTCCACCATAGGGTATTTTATTGCTGTTTTAATGGGGGTTTTGTACTCTTGTATCTTTTATTGTTGATTATATTTTTATGTTTTTAATATGCTATGAGCTGCCCTAAGCTGCAGGAGCAGGAGGAACAGCCTATAATTTCAAATAAATAAATCTTGCAGCAGGAATACGTTTAGGTAATATCCTTGGTTTAGGACTGCTCCCAAACTGAATAGAGTACTCCTTGATATGGTATTGATTGCCTATCTGCCAGATGTAATGTGGGTCTACTGATGGAGGAAGTCTCTTAACCTTTCTAAAAACTGTGGTTCCATAGAAAAGGGTAGGTGAGGTATTAAGAGGATTTCTTAGCTAAGAAAGGGGCAAACGTGTCAATGCTTACGTCCCCTCTGCTGCTATAGTTGATTGCCTTGTTTCCCTGGGTGATGGCTCACCCAGAGTTGTTGGTATATCTGGATGGGGTGTATTAATGTAAGAACAAAGGAACAGAAATCATGCCATACTTGGTCAGACCATTGGTCCATCAAGCTCAGTATCCTGTCTGTAACAGTGACCAATCCCGATGCTTGGGGGAAGGACACAACAGGTCCCAGTGGGCAATCCATTCCCTGTTGTTCACTCCCAGCACCCAAAAGTAAGAAGTTATGTTCCCTAAACCTGCTTGGCTAATAGTCATTAATGGACCTTCCCTCCAAGAACTTATCCAATCATTTTTTAAACCCAGCTTTACTGCTGGCCATAACTACATCCTCTTATGCGCCAAGTGAAATAACACTTTTTAAAATTTGTTTTAAATCTGCTATATTAGTTTAATGGAGTATTGTGGCATCCCCTGCCTCTGGAAGTGTTGCTGCTTTCTCTTTTGAAATTGCAAGCTGAGATGGCAAAGGTGGAACTTTGAGGCCCACTGATCTAGCTCTATTGCTATCAGTGTTAAGCTGCCTTAACTCCTGATTTGTAGAAGCAGAGAAACAGGCAAATGGCAGATTTTCCATCACATGCTGAGCTTCTAACAACAGACCTGAAGATCTTAGCTCCATATGTCATCTAGCATTGATGGCATTAGCCATTCCCCTTGAGTGGAAAAGAATTAGTTTAGGAATGGAGCACAGAGTATATAGATCCACACAGGCAAGACGTCTTTAGTGACCTCCCAGCTTAAGCTCCTCGGATAAACTATCTCCAGTTTCAGTGCAAGGTGGTGTATTTACCTATTGTGTGAATATGTACAGACACTTGAAAAACTTCTCTTGTTCTTAAAGGCCTTTGGGGATTTGAGGTCCTTACTATTCATTTTTTTCTGGAACAATCCGAGTCGTGACATTATATCCCATCTACTGCTACCCTTTAGGTAACATCTAGTAATAATTAAATATACATGCGGGGAGCAATCCAACGGCCTGTGTACACTGCCCACAGGTGCTGCGCTCAGACCAGAATGCGCGTGCTCATGTGCATGCGTAGCACACATGTGCACCTGAGCGCGCACATTCTGGCCTGAGCGCGGTGCCTGTGGGTGGCGTACACAGGTCATTGGATTGCCCCCATTGTACGCAATCGCCTACAATCCAAATAGATCCTTCTTGTATAAAAGACACAGGCAGGAAGGAATTAAGGCCCCCTGCAGTCTAGATAAGCAGTGCGCTTATCTAGAGTATCCAAGGTTAGACCGGTTCTTGCGACTTCTAGCCAGGATTAAATTATCCTTTTGCTCCAAGTCATTATTGAAGCGGTCACACAAACAAATCGCTTACCCATTTGAGGTAAAGTACCATATACTACCAGATAGGAACAGTTACATGAACAGCGTTATCTGTGGGTTTACCCAAGGGTAGCATACCTACAGGTAAGCAACATTTCAAGAGAATGTTGCCCACATAATCCATTTGATCTAAAAAAACCTAGTCCACAGAGGAACAAGATCCTTGCAAAGAGCACATCATTAAGCAAGATAAAAAATGCATCCAGTAGTGAAATCTTAAAAGGATGCCTACAGAAACTGCCACCATAGTTGTGGAAGATGCCTGAAGACTTTTTTACCAGGATGAATCATTTGTATACATATATCCTATCACAATTAGGCAGCCACTATACCTTCATATAGTTTTGTCTGAACAAAGAAATTACACCTTGCAAGAGTAAGGTGGTAACAGCACCATACTGACCACCATACAGTCTACCCACTGGCACTTCTTTAGATTATGATTCCTCCACCCCCTCCCATATGCTATCTATGGTGTACAACCATTGCCATTCCATACCACAGTCCTATACTCCCTATCAGGGACCTCCCACCTAAGCCAAGCTCAATTCTGCTCCATCATGGAGCTCCAGGTACCTGCTTTGACTCTTCAAAAACCTAGTCCTATCCAGATCTCGTGACTTCCACTCCATTTCCCAGTTATGTCTTAACGGGTCTGTCACGGAGGAACATAGGGTCACACACGTGTGATACGAGCCTACATGTAGACTACAAGTCTGGTAAATATGTAAAGCAAAAGGTTCCACATGTATGTAATGTTACAACTGAGAACTGTAAAACCCAAATCAGAGCTGTGACACGTGACCAAGCTCCAGGAAATGCAAAGAGATAAAAAGAATGTGTATTTGGGAACCCTGGCCAGACAGACTGTGGAGATGCAAATCAACCTTCATGTTTGCCTGGGTTGCCTACGTGACAGGTCTCACATTTCTCTGAGGCGGGAAACCCGAGACAAAGGGACCATGAAAGATACTTAAGCAAGGGCCATTAAGCCAGCTTCGCTATCGCTTGCCCAGAGCCACCTTGAGTACTCTCATCTGCATCTTGCCAGCAAGTTAGGCTGGAAGACATGAACTGAGAGACAGGACTTTGCTTTCTAGCAACTCTAAGACTGGAGACCCAGTTGCTTACATCAAGGACTGGGAAGAACTTATGGACCTTTGTAGGGTAAGATGCTTATTTAGGAACTCAACCAGTATAGATCAGGAATGCGTTATATTTACCTTTGATTTCTAGTAACCACTCTGTATCAACAATCTTGCTTATGTAATCAATAAACTAACTTCTTATCTTTATGAAGAAGTGTCTGCGTCTAACATTGGAACACAAGTAAGCAACAAGAGTTCTCAAGCTCTTGCGAACCCAGAGAGTAAAGAGTCTGTAAACAGGAAGGATCGGGCCCTTGAGTAAACAAAGGGGTTGTCCCTGCGGCGGGCTTGAATCAGCCACAGAGAGGAAAACTGGTTCAAGTGGGCTGTAAGCAAGGGAAACTGAGTCACTCAAACCCAGTAAAGTGGGGATGCGGACCTCCAACCCGTGACAGGGTCCATTTCCACCAACCCTCACATGGGGAGTAAGAGCCCCTTTTCCAAGCCTCCTTCTTCAGGCAGCTCAGACATCCTTGATTCAGATTCAAGTTCCTCTGATCTCTCTGGGCTTCACAATTACACAATCTAGGGCTGTAGTTATACAGCTTGTGATTAAGCAGACTGCAGCTCCTTTAAAATTAGTCTAATCCTCACTCTAGCTGGCCTAGAAACTCTAGCAGTCTGCTGCAAGATAACAGAAAGATCTTTGGCAGACCAGGTTTGTGCTGGGAACCATCTCCAGTGCTAAGGGTAGAACCAAGGGATGTTCTCTGACCCAAAGGCTGAGCTAATTCTCTAAAACAGTGAGTGTGACAAAAAGTGGATGGCCTAGAGGCAACATTATCTTTGTGAGAGTCTATATTCTAAATCCCAAGCGAGAAAGCATTCCACTTATCTTTCACCTTCTATGGGATGCTAGCAAACAAGGTGTTAGCCGACGCCAGGTGGATGTCCACCTGTCCGTTTATTAGGTGTTCGTCCTCACTGGCCACATGGCCACCACCCAACAGACACATGACCCCCACTCACAACAGGGTCCTGGAGCCTGTGGAACCCACTGTGCAGGTGAATATGAGCTAGTATGTGATCACATGTCCGCATCCCGTCAGTTAGGTTGTATGCAGCCTTACACGCATGCAGGTCCTCCAGCACCACAGAGTTGTGTGTGGAAAAGCTAGAGCGTTCCAAGGAGCAACCACTTCCTGTCCCTCTATCCACTCTTGCCCTCACTGGCACGCATGTAATGTCCGCCTTAAAAGCTCAACATGTGCCAAATTCAAACATGCATTGTCCCAGCTTATCCTGGTTTACAGCACACGCCTGGCAGTTGTTCTTCCAAGTCGCTACATTCTGAGGAGTGACTTCCACCAGCTTTCTATCGCCTTTGCCATAGCTAACTCCGACAGGCAACCACCAACCTGAACTGTGGCTTCTCAGCCACTCTCAGCCTACCAGTCCACCTGCCAGAGGTGCATTCCCTGGAGTGAGAAAGAAACCAAGGCTTTCATCGCTCTATGGAGGGCACTATAGGTACAATACTAACTGGTGAAGTGCTTTAGGGATGAGATGGCGTTCCAGCAGACCTCCCTCCAAATGGTGCAGCAGGAATACACTTGGGACCTGAATTAGTACAGGCAGTCAGCCAAGGACATATGGAGGGGCTACAAGGAGATCTGGGACAACAACTTTGTCTTCAGCCATGGGAGGTAAACATCCTCATGCTACGAGCTGCTGGATCAGTTCCTGTGCATTGATGGAGCTATAGTGGCATACTGCCTCTACGGCTGCACCTTCACCAGGGGCCAGAAGCTGGTGGATATGGCTCCTCCACAGCAATTGTTCCCACTCTCACTACAGCACCTGCAACTGCCGGCAGCGATCCCTCCATGCCCATTCCTGCCCCAGAGTCAACGTTCATCAATACAGACATGAACACCGTGACTCTCACAGTCTACCCCCTCAAGCTGTAGAGCCAGCCCTTATTTGAGGAGCCAGTAAAGGTACTAGCGGAGGGTACAGAGGACCAGGAGGCCACCTTTATTGAGGCAACAGAGGAGAACAGTAAGTGAATGGCCCTAGGGGGGCTGCCTTTCCACAACTGCATGATTAAAGGCCTCTGTTTATTGCTATCTAATTATGCTGGCTTTTTCTTTGCCGTGCCAAGTGGTCATGAGAGGGTGTGGAAGTAACACGAAAATCTCTGGGACACATCAGCACCGGGCATGAACAAGAAGCCCAGTTGATTTCTATATGTCCTTCACTGGGCAGGCAGGGACTGAAACACCAGGTGGGAAAGGCACCATGCCGGGGCGGTGGGCTGGTGGGAGATGTTTGTACACCAAAATGGCAGTGCTTTATTTTTCTATGTTCTTCACTCCTCTGTAGTAACCACCGTAGGAGAACTGTGTGCTCCCAAGATCTCGCCACAGCAGCAGCAAAGGCCAGATACTCATTCACGCTTCCCTTCGGGTGGGTAGAGGGCTGTAAATTGGGCAAGAAGGGTGTCAATTAAAATGGGTGGGAGGAACAGACAGGAGCTGAAGCACCAGGGCAGGAAGCTAGGTCGCTACATTCTAAGGAGCGACTTCCACCATCGCCTTGGTAGTCTGAACTAATAATGCCTTTCCTTGTTTCCTTGCTACAGATCTCCCACCGCAACAGGTGCAGACAGAACCCCCAACAACAACTTCCGGGCACAACCAGAAGCTGCAGTGAAGATTTGGCAAGGGAGCTGCTTTGGGAGACCATGCAGTGAGCAGACGAGATCTGGGATGCGATTCAGGGCATGAGCAGGAAGCACAGGTAGCTTTTGTGACAGAACAGTACAGAACACAAGGCTTTTGCAACTGAGGCCCACCTGGACTGCTGGTGGGAGGACAGAAACTGGGCCTGCCTCTGGCAGCAGTTCTAGCAGCCGGATAGCATGCTCAAGAAGGTGAGCAAGGATATGGTTGATCTGTTGGTACAGACTCAGACCAGTCTTTCCCAGTCTCTCCATATCTAGACCTCCCTGCTCAAGCATGTAGCTGCCACAACCATAAGCACTGTTGCTCAGCAGCAGGTGTCCCATGTTAACCCCCATTGACAGTTCAGACCCCTGCACCTTGATTTCAACTGCCTGCCCTGTTTTCCCCAGAAATCAACCCCCCAGTCAAAGCACCCGAGCCCTCTCTGCCCTGTGCTCATGCCGCTGAACATCACATAAGCCAAGCATGCCTCCCCCACCGCCAGTCCCACCACGAGCAGCACACCTCAAGCAAACAGTCCCCCACAACCTCCATGGCTGAATCTGCAGGAGGAAAATGTCCCCCTACCAGTACTGTCATACCTCAAGAGAGCATGCCCGGATGCCCCCAAATGGGGTAGGTGGAAGAAGAAATAAATGTATTTTGTAAATAATTAAAAAGCACTATTTTAATAACTAAGTTCACTAAAATTTAGTTAATAAAGTTAAAGTTTATATTGTTAAATAAAGTTATATTTTTCAGAATCCATGGTTTCGACGCTTATTCTTGGAAAGTTGGGAGGTTTGGTTGAGTGGGGCAGTGCAGAATGGTGGTATGGAGTAGCAAAAAGCTGCTTTGGGGAATGGTGGTTGGAAGGGAAGGGAGGGGGTCATGCACTTGCATATGAGCGCAGGAGGAACATGGGGGACCATGGAAAATGGAGGTATGGCATAGTGATAAGCTGCTTTCCAAGATGGTAGCTCAAAGCACTTGCACTTGAGGGCTGGGTGGTGGGAATGTGCCTTTGCATTTCCTATTGCCATTCCCAGAGCTTCAGGGCTGCAGTTGGCTTGCCTGCAAATGTCAATAGGGAACGCACAGGAAAAGGAAAGGGCAGGAAATAGCAAGGGAGGTGAGGGGGGATGTGTGGGCCAGAGGAAAATAAGAAATGACACACTGGAAACATTTTTAAAGGCTTTATTTATAATCAGTAAACTGTCACTTAAGGCTGGGTTTTTGTGTTAGCTTCGCGGTTGATGTGCTGGCACAAGACATCCCAGATCTCTCCAGCTATGTGCTGCTCTGCTCTGCTCTGTTCTGCTGGTCATGAACAGGGACACTGATTCACCAGAGCTAACTGGAGGGAGGGGGTGTCTCCAGCACATCCCTGCCAATCTTATAGATGCTGTGGAGAACACAGGCGGAGGTTGTTAGAGACGCAGTCTCCAATTGGAAATCCATCCTGGCTGCAACTGTTATCCAGCACTGTTTCAAAAGCCCTCTCCACAACAGAATGGATGTTGCTGAGCTGCCTGTTGAAGTACCTTTACTCCAGAGCGCAGGAAGCACTGTAGGCCTTCATAAGCCAGGGCTTCAGTGGGTGGGCGAGTCCCCCAAAACAACAGAAAGAATGCATGAGCACCCTCTTGATGCTGATTTCAGTGGTGGGTCCAAAGTCCCTGGCATACATGCGGCCAAAGAAGGGGGACTGATGGAAGATGCAGGCATAGTGGTCCTTCCCAGACAACGCAACCAGGACATCCACAAACCAAGCACAGCGGTCTACTATGTCCTGGAGAACCACAACAAAGAACCTCTTGTGGTTCAAGTAGTCATTCTTGCTATAGCGTAGGTAGTTGATCAATGATGTGACTCCCATCAATAGCATCTTTAAAATTTGGGAACCCCTCCTGCTGAAAGTCCTCTATAATCTCCACAGGGTCAACCAACTTCACCATCTGGTCCAGTAGCCCTTTCACAATCTAGTGCAAACCCTGAGGACGACACCCATAATGGAGGTTCCAAAGCCGAATTGGTGGGTGATCGCAGCAGGAGTCTGGAGTGGCAAGCTTCCAGATGGTGATGGCAACGCTCCTCCATGGGGATGGACAACTGCATTATCATGCTCTGTTTCTCCAGCTGAGGTTCTCAACTAACTGCAGGATGAGGCAACAGGGCATCCTGAAGTTGGAGATCCACTCAGCATCTCCCCATGAAGACAACGCATTCTCTCCCCAGTCTCCTCTCCCCAGAAAAGTCTCTGGGTGGGTACAGCATGTGTAGGGCATTGGTGACTGAATCCACGTTTCCTGACAGGTACTTCTCAGCACGCATCAGCTCCCCTTGCAGGGCTTCGACCCTCCTCAGCACAGTCCCATTGTCGCTGGAGAAAGGCAAGTGCGCAGTGCTGAAGCAGAAGCTGCCTCCGAGTTCTGCACCCCACTACTCCACCTACAGATCAAGCAAGAGCCCATCTGTGCTTTGAAACTTCATTGAGCCAACAACAGCAGGTGGCTTGGATCTGCTGGATCACCCACATTCTGCTCAGGGCAGTCATGAAGCCATGGAGCACAATAACTAGCACCATGTCCTTGACATCTATGACTGTGCTAAAGTCATCCATGAAGTATGCAAACCATGTACCAAATGTTTTGAAAAGTTTAAAGAGCTGGGCAGCTGCCTAGCTAGGATCGGCTATGCACGGCATGTGAGCAAGTACTGGTCACTATTGGCTATGTGTCATCACAGGACTATGTGTCAATAGTAGCAGCTATTGGCTACTATGGTTGAAAATGTTTTTGCAAAGCTGGGTGTGTTTGTGTCTTGCACTGGCAGTGCTAATCCTTGCAACAGTCACATCAGTGCACACACCAAGACACACAAAAACGTTACCGTTGTTACCACATGGAAAGCAGGGCTTGGATGGAACCCACTGAATGTTAAAAAATGGGCAGGTGAGGGGGGGTGCGGCACAGGATCAGCAAAACCAAGGCAGTGATGATCACTGCACATGGAATGTGTGTGTGAACTAAGCTGCCCATTATTTAAAAACAACTCATATTTTCTTATCTTTTGAAAGTAACAATGTTTGCCATAACACCACAGACAGCTATTCCTGCAGGCTGATTGCCAGGGTAAGCCAAAGGATTCTGCTTTTGTCTGCGGGTACAGTGGCCAGCCAGGGTACAGGGCCCAGAGAAAAGGGGGGCGGGGGGGTGAATACCTGGGACTTTGCTGACATTTGGGTGAGGCCTGGTGTACGGAGAACTGTCAAACCCATCCTGGCTATCTGCTCACAGGGTGGTACATGTACACAGTGGGGTTCCATGTATGCATGATGAAGAGTAGACACCACACAACCCTGCTGTAGTTCAAAGTTCAGCAACATGGAAGAGTGGGAGTCCTGGATGAGTTGAGATAGTGGGATGACATAGAGAGTGCAAGTTTTCTGGATGTTTGTGCACTGCCAGAAGTAAGGAAGTCGCTAACCGAGGCCAGATCTTCCCTGTCACATTTTCCTCATCACTGCCCTGATGACAAGAAGAGGATATTTGCAGGGTCACTGGTCCTTCCTCTATTGGATGGTGGAGCTGAAGCTCTGGGGTGAAACAAGTGGCTCTGGGTACAGAGAATGTGAACTCACTGATGGAGAGCTCCTTGCCTTATAAGAGGTTTGGACAAGTGGAGAAGTACAGAGCATNGGGGGGGTGACTTTTAATCCCCCACCTATGTATTTATTTATTACTGTCCTTTGCCCTGTTTTACTGATGTATTTTATATTTGTATTTTAATTGATTTTAATTGTTTTTACTGTTGTTAGCCGCCCCGAGCTGCATTGCAGGAGGGGGCGGGATAGAAATCTATAAAATAAATAAAATAAATAATCCAGAAAATGCTAGAGAGGGGGTACAAGAGGCACATGTTTCACTGGGGGTTTAATGTCAATGGATTTCCAATGCCACAGCAGGTGAGACCCCAATAAAACTGTGTACTGCTACCTGCCTGTGCATCACTGTGAGTTGCAGATGTGAGAAGCTGGCCTGAGACTGATTGTTCGTGCAAAGACTGATTGCTTTTGCTTTCAATTTTCACTTTCACTTTTCACTATAAATACTCAATAAAGTATGCAATTTGCTCAGTAAGATAAGCGATCTGTGCATAGCAAAGGGTTATCTCCAGCCACCAAGTGCTGGTGGATATAAACCCAAGTATTAATCTCTGTGGGTTGGCAGGGACTGCAGGGGCTGGAACACCTTCCAGAGTGATGATATCCAGGAAGAAACAGCTGGGGTGGCTTCTTGTTCCCATGGTTCTGTGTAGCTGAGAGTCTTGACAGGGGGCTGGATATTGGGAAGGGGGTGTTGGTGAGTAGAGCACAGCGGGGGGAAATGCATGCTCTTGTATTAGTTTTGTCACACTCAACCTATGAGTGGGGCTTCGCACATGTACAAGGAATACACACGGGGGCTGTTTATTAGGGTCTACATGCTAAACGTGAGTGGGGGCTGTATGGACTTCTAAGGGCTATCATCTTGTTTGTTAACACCTTAGCTTATGCTGGCTCAGAGTAACATCTTCCATCTGAGCTGTGACTTTCTATCACAGAAATGACCAGCATTTTTCAAATTAACAGTTCATTCAATTTGTGCTATTATGGGGAAGGAAGGTCCTCAAAATACAGTGCAACAGTTTAACTAAATCAGTGTAAAAAATTAATTAACCTGGTGCAAACTTTTTTCTGGAAGAACTTATATCCATGCGAAACTATTTCTGTTTTTGTTTTTTTTAAAAACAACCAACAACTTACAGCTACAAATTGTACAGATGCCAGCTACACCAATAAAAGCCTGGTTTAAATTAATTAGGAGTGTCCACATGGGGTTTTGCACTAGTTTTAAAAAATCTTTACAAAAATAAAAAGACAGGGGGACTATTTAGTACATCTAAAAGTATGTAGATAGTGTCTGGAAGATGGTATCACAAAATAGACTTCAGTTAAGTTCTGTTAAGACTGCTACCTAAAAAGACAGAAGGAATTTCAGATTCAGCTGTTCAAAAAGAAAGATTGACTAATACTGGATACTAAGGAATATATGCATTGTCACATCAATTTACAGGTATTAGGAAATCTGGACCATTCAAACATTGCCAATGCAAACAACAGAGGAATAATAACTAAAAGAAGGTTTCTTTGCTTAAAGAGCTACTGAAGCAGATCATTTTGCCCCTACTAGCACTGAATGCTTCAAGAAACAAAGCCACACATTATACCCATCCCCAGTACCAGCTGCCTACTATCCAATTCCTTGAAGGCTCTAAATAATACAAATCTGAAAGTCCAGGGACGCACATGCAATAGAATGGAACAAGTCCAAAAATAGGCAAATTCAAGGCAAATTCAATAAAAACCTCCAGAATAGTTATGCAGTTGGAACTTAAAGAACTCTTATCTGAGTATCTCATGAAATTCCACTACTTCATGTTCCATCGCATCAATATATACGAACTTCAGGTCTGAGGACAATTTGGCAGAGAACCTCTCTGCTTCTCTGGATTAAATCCCGGAATAACTGCACCTTGAATGATAACATAAGCTTCTATTTCTAGGCAGATGCCTCCACATTTCCAAACAGATAATTATTCAGACTTACAGGAGTCACATTTGTAGCCCCTCAAGAGAGGGGAGGCAATCTGCTGACTAGAACGTTTAGGACAATAACCATTACAAGACAGAGAGAAACCCCAATACAACTCTGAAGAACTGTTCACCTTCAAACATCTCAGCTCACTCTGAAAAATAAAAACATAGAAAAGCAATCTCTTTCTGAAAAAAGGGTGTCAAAGCTGATAAGAACTGAACACTTAGGTAACTATGGAGACCATAAAGCACAGTGTACTGGAAATGCAATACTACTAGCAAAGCATTCTGATTATCAATGTACCAAGTGTTGAGGTATATAACAAAGCCAATTACTCAGTGTGCCCAAATCAACATATCAGGTGCAGTTATCAAAGAACACTCCTTCACTCAAAGAGATAATGACAACTCAAAGATGCAGCTGAGAGCATCCGTTAAAATCGGTACTGTGAGGAAAAGCTCAAGACACTGGGACAAATCACAGGCTGCAGAAATCTGTGGGAGTAGCAGAGTTGCAACCAGGCAAAACATCTGCTGAGAGGTGCTTGCTGACTGCAGTCAGAAAGGAATCTCTAAATGAAGGTTACTTATACGTAAAGTTCTTTGAGATGGCTCTGTGATTCCTCACTGGAGAAAGTGTGTATGACCAGTCTCAGCTTCTTGAACCTTTTTTCTAGGCGTCAACAGTTGGAGTAGTTCCCACCCCTCCCCTCAACGTAAGAGCTGTTCTGGCACACTAAGGCCAAGTTTTAAGGAGGAGTGGGGCCACTCCAACCTTATCAGTTCAGTTCCTTATCTGTGAAACAAGTCTCCAATCCTCAACTATGATTCTGAAAAAAGGTGGGCAGGATACGAGAATGAACACCTCGAAGACCTTCAATTATGCACAAGTAACCCTCATTTCTTCTTAGAGTTGTTCTTTTTACTTTCTCATCAAGAGAGAATGCACAGGAGTATGTTGGCAAGGATGGAGGAATTAATAGACCTAGCTGACAAGAGACTGCAAGACTTTTCACCCAAATTTAGTGTCCTGCCTCGCCACTAAATCCAATGCAAATTGTTTATTGAACCATGCAAGGAGGGCCATGTAGCAGCTTTGCACTTAACTACAATAGGGGCACTCCTAAAGCTAGCTAAGGTAGTGGATAGAGCCATGCTAGAATGGGCCTTAAGCCTTCTGGAGGGTGTCTGCCTGCTACTAGATAAGAAAGCAAAACGCAGACTATTATCCATTTAGAAATCATAGAACTGGAAGGAATCCCAAGGATATCTAGTTCACGCCTTGCCACCTACCCTATCCCTGAGAGATGCCTTTCTAACCTATTTTTAAAGGCCACCAGCAATGAGGCTTCCACAACCTCCCTTGGCAAATCATCCTACTGCCTAACTATTCTGGTAGTTAGAACATTCTTCCTAAAATTTAGCCTAAATCTATTCTCCTTTAATTTGAACCTATTACCTCTAGTCCTATCCTGTAACCAGAGAGAAATGCTCACCATTTTACTTCTAGAATATTTGAAAACTGTGATATCCCTCCATAATCTTTTTTTTTAGGCTACACATTCCCAATACTTTCTAGCTCTCCTTATACATCTTTCACTCCACCCTCTATCGTCACTCTCCTATGCATGATGTGAAGGGGAGTTTTGCTGGGATATGTGGGGAGATGGCAGACTGTGTGGTATGGAGGTGTAGTGGGGAAGGAGGCTGCCTGTATTTTTGTGCTGGGGATGTGTGTGTAGGGCTGTCTGTAGTACTTGTCTGTTTTTGCAAATCAGATGTGGATTTTTGTGTGTGTGTGTTGAGGCTGTATAGGTTTGGAGGTAAAGGAAGCATGTGCATTGCTGGGTGACTGCATTTTGGGAAGCAAATTTGCATAAATAAACTTTGTATAATTGTGCAAATGTAGAAATTACGCAGCTTTTATTTTCACGATGAACTTGCAGAATTTGGCTTTGCAAGTAGCAGGATTTGGGATTTTTTGGAGCAGTGAACATGGGTTCCCTGGCAATAGTGAACCACTGATTATCACAGAGTAGAACTAATCAACCAGTTGTGAACCCTTTTAATGTATTCTTTTGAGAGAAGATTGTAGAACAGTTTGTAGCCCGATGGAGCAAGGATCTGTCTATAATTAACAATTGTAAAGCACCAGAGACATTGCTGGTGCTATGTTTATTTAAATTTATACCCCACCCTTCCCATAAGGCTCTGTATATAAATATTTATTGATGAGGATGATATTAATAATGACTAACGTACCCTAAGAAGGGCCCCTATAGAATACTTTAAAAAGGAATCTGTTCTACAAAATGGCCATGTTTCAGTCCCATGATGGAAGCTTCACTCTGGTAGATAAATGTGCATAGCACCCTGAGGAAGGATTTTACAAGGGTATGAGAGGGGAAAAAAGAGGTTTATAATTTACTCAAGGTTAGTGAGGCGAGATCATTGCTAGATGAACTCTGACAACAGACAACAAAGAGTCCACCATGTTTCAAAGGAAGCAAGCACATAGACTAAAACCTGGGAATATTGAAAATATATCCAAGACTTCCTTATAGGTCTACTCTACAAGTCTTGTTCATTTGAGTTGGTTAAGTTTCCCGCATGAAGGGTTTTCTAGCACTCTCAGATGTAAGTACATTAAGAGGAATGTTCTGGTGAAGATCTACCCTTCTATTAACCATTCGCAAACAAGCCTTGCAGGTGCACAGAGTCAGCTTAATCATGGACCAGAGCATTTTATGCCTGGATCAAGCAGGCCAGGATTC
>QEPC01009294.1:2529457-2543031 GCA_003113815.1 Sphenodon punctatus
GCTCCTTCAAATTCCTCCTCAAAACCCACCTTTTCCTCGCTGCCTTTCCCAATGCCTGCTAGTCGTTCCCCATATACCTACTGTCTGCCCTCCTCTGCAGACTGCTGCAACCATCCTGATTGTAACCAAGCCAAGCACACACACCTGAGATTTCGCATCCGCTTGAATGTTTGTTGGTCTTCTCCCCTGTCTCTCCCACTGTCCCCCCCTCCCTGTCTTTTAGATTGTAAGTCACAGGCAGGTATGTTTCTGTACAGCACCAAGCTCATGACTGGCGCTATACAAATGTTTATAATAATAATAATCCAACATCCCGAGCCTGCTCCATCCCCCGGGCCATGGTGTGTGTGGCCTCAGAGGAGTTGGATCGGCCCAGGTCGCGCCTTTGCTGCGCGCATTGTACGTGTACATGTACATGTCTACAGCACATGAATCCTGGCCATGCAGGCACGTAGCAGGTGGCGTATGCAGGCCACTAGATTGCACCCAGAATATCCAAACCAAAAATAAAAAATATTTTAAAACATCCAAAAGCATATTTAAAATATTCATACCACCAAGTAGCCAAAAACAATCAATCAAAAAACCAAAAACAACCAAAAAAACCTAAAAATTAAATCCAAAATAAAATTTTAAAATACAATCACTCGGGGATGGGAAACAATTAAAAGGGGCTGTACTGTAGTGTAGAGCAACAGAAGTCAGGAGAAAAAGATAAATAAAAAATAAAAATAAATACATAAAGTAGAAGAAATTACTCACCAAAGTAGAGAAATCCAATCTGGTTTCTGCTGCTGCAGCCTCTGAACTAACCCAGATCGTTTTAAGCCTGTGTCTTCTGGTCCTTCCGCCCACTCCTCTCCTAAAGAGGGGAGGAGGGAGAGAGCTCTTTGGGGCTCTGATTGGTTTTAGGGCCCCTGGAAAATGTACCCTAAAATCATCCTAACTGGCTGGGTTCCTTCATAGGAACCCATGCCTTTGTGCTCTGGACCCTCCTGCAGTCCCTCTCCTTGCCTTTAACACGCTGGCACGCCACAAGCATGCATCCTGGATGCTCTTGAGACATCAGCCAATCAAAGTCAAGGGGAGGGGCCCGTCTGCTGCTGCCGCCATGGCCCCTCCCGCATGACCCGCAGCCAAGCCATTCTCAGCCCGATCTCTCCCACATATCCCCAGCTCCCTTTCCCTCCCTGTCACTCTCCCTCCCCCCGCCCTATTCCCAGCTGACCAGTCACAGTGCTCTGTGGTTGGTCCGCACATGCACGGCAGCACACAAAACTTGAAAGGCACTGTGCACTTCCATGCATGCGTCTCAGATCAAGTGCACTTGCATGTGTCTCAAATCAAGTGCACTTTCACTATCTCCGCTCTTGGTAGGCCCAATGTGAGTAGCATGTGCAGAAGCACAGTACCTTTCAGCTCTGTGCACTTTTGCACATGTGCCAGCAAGACCTCTCCTTCCCCTGTTAGTGCACTGGCCAGTTGAGAGGCAGTGGGGGGGGAGGGGTCGGGGGGGCAGAGGGAGAACGCGCGGAGGCATACAGGCTGGCTGCTGTGATGAGGGAGAGAGAGAAGGCAAGAGGAGGGCCCCTTCCCTTGCCTTTCATGCCCCAGAGTGTCACAGTTGGAAAGTGGCTGGGGCCAGGACCAGGCTGGGCTGGCTGCAGCAACTGTTGGGGACAGGAGAGTAAGGTGGGGAGCACAGGAAACAGGGCACCTCCAGTGCCCATCAGTTGACCCTGGTGGTAGGCAACACTTAATTTAGAAACAAAATTCTGTACGTAGAGTTAGGATTATGTTTCACTTGTCAACAATGAATGTCGTCTGCCATTTTGTCCAATCACCCGGACATGCAAAATCCTCCAATTCCTCCATTTGCCTTTGGCCATCTCACTTTACCCCTTTCCAGATGATTAATGAATACAACAGTTTAGTGTTGTCACAGAATTTAGAAGGTAACATAACGGAGTATATTTTGCCAATTCAATGAAGCATATGAGGTGTGCATGAGAGACCCTGCTTATAATCAGGGAGAGAAGCAAAGCAGACGTGCATTTCTCATCTAAGCAACTACATGTACTCACACAGTACCTCTCATTGATCAATGACAGATCCTTTCGTTCCCTATATTTCTCTCACTTTTCAGAGGGAGGCTAGATATACTCCCACTCTGAGAGACGAGATATACCACACTGATGTGCCTACAACTCTGTTACTTTCTTATGACCTAACTCATTGTTGACTGGTGAAATTATGACACCACAGCTATTTCAGCCAATCATCATACAGTTGACTTCTTCCATATATACTATAGGTCCCTGACCTTGGCCCATGGGGAGGGGGGCATGGGATCTATTCTGGGTGTGTGAGAAGCATCACAGATAGCAAACACCTAACTT
The DNA here is from genome assembly GCA_003113815.1 of Sphenodon punctatus. NCBI lineage: Eukaryota > Metazoa > Chordata > Lepidosauria > Sphenodontia > Sphenodontidae > Sphenodon > Sphenodon punctatus. Next base: position 2,531,857 of record QEPC01009294.1, read on the forward strand.
CTCTCTGGCTGAGTTAGGTGGAATCTCCCAAAATAATGGGGTGGCAAGGGGGAAGGAGAGTAAAAGAAAATGGGGGCGAGGGAGGGAAAGTAATAGAAGGGGGAGAAGAAGAGAGGGGCCAATCTGTGTATCTGGTGGGAGGGTCCTCAATTGTCACCGACAAGCAAAGGGGGGGGGAAGGGGCGCAAATCAAAAAAGTAGGAGAACCACTGCTATAGGCCTTCTAATTAAAATATAAAGTATAACTTGTATTTCTAAAGTTTATGATCAGAATCATACCTCTATAGACAAGGTTTCAGATCCATCCCGTGACAACTAGTTACAGAATGCCTGGCTGCCTGTTGCTCTTTACGGCACCCCAGAGAGGCAGGCCAAAAGTGATGGACAGGCTAGCCTTAACAGGACAGCGTTTGTTCCATCACATTCAACAAAAACAATTTTCATCCTCTGGGTTCCACTTCCTCTTTTTGTGCTTGTTTTCCTACTGTCCTTTAATAAATTTCCACTGGGTCAGGTTAGGTTCCCCTTCCAGACCTGGAACATGGTCCCAGTGGTCCATGATCTGCCCTATGGAAACAACTTGGAGTCACAGTTCCTCAAAGTGTTAGAGGGGAAGAGTTGAGTTACGCATCCTTCCAACACTCCCCCCAGATCTGGGTCTAGCATATGGATGGGGAACTTCAGGTCTGGGGACTAAACGCAGCCCGTGGCAAGTTTTTATGTGGCCCCTTTCGACTTCATGGATCTGGTCCTTGGATCCAGTTCCTATCCCAAGCACTAGAAAACTGAGCTCAGGGTAAGGGAGCAGAGATAGAGGCATGAACACAAGGTTAGGGGAGAGAAAAATGTACAGATCCATAATCTGGATCCTCCTTTTCTTGACCCCATCCCTAACTCCTACACAGCCATTTGAGCTTCTACTAATTTTCAAAGTAGCCCCCGGGAAGAAAAGAATCTCCACCCCCCTAGCCTTATAGCTACTACTCGCTTCTGTGAGGAGGAGAAGACTGTTAACACAATTAGTCTTGTAGCTTCACCAGCAGCCCAACTGTACTACAATGTTGAATAGTCTGGTTTCTTCTCCTGCTGATAACGCATGATGTGGGATGTTGTATAACAGGGTAGTTATTTATCATTTTTCCTTTACGAATAAAAAATTATGCACGAAAATCTAAATTACTTAGGTTGCAATGTTAATTTATCAAGTATTTGAAAAGGCCAAATTTACAGTTAGCCACGCCACTTTAATTCTGTTCCTTTGTGTGTATGCATGCAATACCATTTTAATTACATTATTACAGGTTATTTGAAGAATGCCCGTCAATTAGCGTATAGACTAGATGCACAAAAGGGCAGACTGAAAATTGCAAAGGCAACTCTAAATATGACATTTCCTAATTTTAAATGTTATTTTGCAGCCCATTGTTAATGAGATACTATATGTATTATTTACATACTAATGTTCACAAATATGTACATAACGGTTTATAAATGCACAAACATCAGTAAATTAAAGACCCAGTTGTGCTGAATGCCCCATTAAGTAGACATGGTAACCACCATTTAACATAAACGTTTCAATCTTTTTATCGTGCAAAGCCTTCCTGAAACTTCATGGTGTTTTAAAACCAAACCAAACCTCAGCAAAGTCTTCCCACTTCACTGAAGAGACCCGAAAAAGGGAAATTTACATACCTGTTTATTTCTGCCTTGACGACGACATTTAGCCTCCAAGTCGAGAACCTGTGGCTAAGCAGTGGGCAGGTGCTATCTTGAGCAATCTCCTAACATGAGAGTGTGAGGACAAGGAAGTCTGGCCTCCACAGCAGGTAATACTAGAGTATTAGTCTTGAGACCCATTTTGAGACCCCACTTCATGGAGAAACTGCAGGACCCCTGAAACTCCCGCATTGGCCATCCTGCACCTTGTCTCCTGAACCAGTATACAAATTTTGCCCAAGCTGCACCATATAACTTGTTGGTCAGAGATCTGAGAGATGATAACAAGGTGTCCAAGAGATTACCAGAGTAACTAAAGGCACGCAAGACAGTCCTTTTAACAGCCAAGCTGAAATATCCATGGATCCGGATAAAGAACAGGTCTCTGGCATAGGAGGTTCAGACTCACTGTATATCTTGAGGTCCTCTCATCACCATATTGAGGATATCAGAGAGCCAGGTTCTCCTTGGCCAGTGAGGTACCACCAGGATCACAAAAGCTCCTTTCTCTGTGGTCTTCCGAATTACTGAAAGGATGAGGAGAATGGGAGAAAATGCTTAAAGAAGCCCCGTGGGGACACAACATACAAACTCACTGCTCTGGAGTCATTCATCCTTGAAAGGAACTTGGAAGATCCTGCAATTATGACTCTATGCAAAGAGGTCCAACACCGGTCGATCAAAATTACTCACAATGTCCTGGAGTGCTGCCTCCAAAATGGACCAGTCATCGATATCTAGTTTCTGACAGCTGAGCCAGTCTGCTTGGATATTCAGGGAACTCACAATGTGCACTGCCTTGATCGAGGCTAGATGTACTTCCCTCCAGCTGAGCAATTGTGCTTGTCTGTGTGTACAAGGATATATCCACCCCTTCAACTCAACAAAGAAGTGAAGCAGAGCTAGGCAAATGGCTTTCAGTTCTAGGGGGTGGATGTGGCAGGACACCTCCTCTTGTGTCCCTGTGATGATTTGTGAGAAAAGTGCGCTCTCCAGCCCCAGCTGCTGGCATCTGTGATCAGAATCTGTCTCTGTGTCTCTCGAAGAGAGGTTTCCCATGAAAACCTGGTCAGAGCAGACTACCATTGGAAATCTTTCTTCACCTTTTAGGAATTATGACTGACAGATGCATGGAGGCTGCATGGTAGGAACTGGATCAGAGGGTCAGATCCAGGAAGTGGAAANGAGAACCACTGCTATAGGCCTTCTAATTAAAATATAAAGTATAACTTGTATTTCTAAAGTTTATGATCAGAATCATACCTCTATAGACAAGGTTTCAGATCCATCCCGTGACAACTAGTTACAGAATGCCTGGCTGCCTGTTGCTCTTTACGGCACCCCAGAGAGGCAGGCCAAAAGTGATGGACAGGCTAGCCTTAACAGGATGTTTGTTCCATCACATTCAACAAAAAAATTTTTCATCCTCTGGGTTCCACTTCCTCTTTTTGTGCTTGTTTTCCTACTGTCCTTTAATAAATTTCCACTGGGTCAGGTTAGGTTCCCCTTCCAGACCTGGAACATGGTCCCAGTGGTCCATGATCTGCCCTATGGAAACAACTTGGAGTCACAGTTCCTCAAAGTGTTAGAGGGGAAGAGTTGAGTTACGCATCCTTCCAACACTCCCCCCAGATCTGGGTCTAGCATATGGATGGGGAACTTCAGGTCTGGGGACTAAACGCAGCCCGTGGCAAGTTTTTATGTGGCCCCTTTCGACTTCATGGATCTGGTCCTTGGATCCAGTTCCTATCCCAAGCACTAGAAAACTGAGCTCAGGGTAAGGGAGCAGAGATAGAGGCATGAACACAAGGTTAGGGGAGAGAAAAATGTACAGATCCATAATCTGGATCCTCCTTTTCTTGACCCCATCCCTAACTCCTACACAGCCTTTTGAGCTTCTACTAATTTTCAAAGTAGTCCCCGGGAAGAAAAGAATCTCCACCCCCCTAGCCTTATAGCTACTACTCGCTTCTGTGAGGAGGAGAAGACTGTTAACACAATTAGTCTTGTAGCTTCACCAGCAGCCCAACTGTACTACAATGTTGAATAGTCTGGTTTCTTCTCCTGCTGATAACGCATGATGTGGGATGTTGTATAACAGGGTAGTTATTTATCATTTTTCCTTTACGAATAAAAAATTATGCACAAAAATCTAAATTACTTAGGTTGCAATGTTAATTTATCAAGTATTTGAAAAGGCCAAATTTACAGTTAGCCACGCCACTTTAATTCTGTTCCTTTGTGTGTATGCATGCAATACCATTTTAATTACATTATTACATGTTATTTGAAGAATCCCCGTCAATTAGTGTATAGACTAGATGCACAAAAGGGCAGACTGAAAATTGCAAAGGCAACTCTAAATATGACATTTCCTAATTTTAAATGTTATTTTGCAGCCCATTGTTAATGAGATACTATATGTATTATTTACATACTAATGTTCATAAATATGTACATAACGGTTTATAAATGCACAAACATCAGTAAATTAAAGACCCAGTTGTGCTGAATGCCCCATTAAGTAGACATGGTAACCACCATTTAATTTAAACGTTTCAATCTTTTTATCGTGCAAAGCCTTCCTGAAACTTCATGGTGTTTTAAAACCAAACCAAACCTCAGCAAAGTCTTCCCACTTCACTGAAGAGACCCGAAAAAGGGAAATTTACATACCTGTTTATTTCTGCCTTGACGACGACATTTAGCCTCCAAGTCGAGAACCTGTGGCTAAGCAGTGGGCAGGTGCTATCTTGAGCAATCTCCTAACATGAGAGTGTGAGGACAAGGAAGTCTGGCCTCCACAGCAGGTAATACTTAAGAGAGTATTAGTCTTGAGACCCATTTTGAGACCCCACTTCATGGAGAAACTGCAGGACCCCTGAAACTCCCGCATTGGCCATCCTGCACCTTGTCTCCTGAACCAGTATACAAATTTTGCCCAAGCTGCACCATATAACTTGTTGGTCAGAGATCTGAGAGATGATAACAAGGTGTCCAAGAGATTACCAGAGTAACTAAAGGCACGCAAGAGAGTCCTTTTAACAGCCAAGCTGAAATATCCATGGATACGGATAAAGAACAGGTCTCTGGCATAGGAGGTTCAGACTCACTGTATATCTTGAGGTCCTCTCATCACCATATTGAGGATATCAGAGAACCAGGTTCTCCTTGGCCAGTGAGGTACCACCAGGATCACAAAAGCTCCTTTCTCTGTGGTCTTCCGAATTACTGAAAGGATGAGGAGAATGGGAGAAAATGCTTAAAGAAGCCCCGTGGGGACACAACATACAAACTCACTGCTCTGGAGTCATTCATCCTTGAAAGGAACTTGGAAGATCCTGCAATTATGACTCTATGCAAAGAGGTCCAACACCGGTCGATCAAAATTACTCACAATGTCCTGGAGTGCTGCCTCCAAAATGGACCAGTCATCGATATCTAGTTTCTGACAGCTGAGCCAGTCTGCTTGGATATTCAGGGAACTCACAATGTGCACTGCCTTGATCGAGGCTAGATGTACTTCCCTCCAGCTGAGCAATTGTGCTTGTCTGTGTGTACAAGGATATATCCACCCCTTCAACTCAACAAAGAAGTGAAGCAGAGCTAGGCAAATGGCTTTCAGTTCTAGGGGGTGGATGTGGCAGGACACCTCCTCTTGTGTCCCTGTGATGATTTGTGAGAAAAGTGCGCTCTCCAGCCCCAGCTGCTGGCATCTGTGATCAGAATCTGTCTCTGTGTCTCTCGAAGAGAGGTTTCCCATGAAAACCTGGTCAGAGCAGACTACCATTGGAAATCTTTCTTCACCTTTTAGGAATTATGACTGACAGATGCATGGAGGCTGCATGGTAGGAACTGGATCAGAGGGTCAGATCCAGGAAGTGGAAATAAAAACTTGCCATGGGCTGCATCTTGCTTTCTTCTGAAAACATTTCCTTAAACAAAATATCTTTATGAACCTCTGGGGCATCTGCACACTTTGTTTTAAGAAGTCTCCTTTCATGTTTTCTTAGAGAAAAGGTTTTCTGAGCTCTAAACCTTCGTGCCTTATATTCTCCTGAAGAAGCTGCTTTCAGTGAAAAGCGTAGAGGACAAGGACTGAGAGAACAAGAGCTTCTCAGAAGATTTTTCTGAGGACTTATTACATATGAAAAGAATTATCTAGAACTGAAGCCTTTTTCAGGTCGCTGCTGATACACCTTTCTGTTGATAAACCCATGGAACTTTTTGCGTGTATACTTCTTGCATGCATTCTTTATGCAGTTAAAATAAATTTGTTCTATTTGTTTTTATAGGAGCCTTTGCAGGCTTTGTTTATTGTTATATTATTTACCCCCTAGACCTTCGTTTGTCAATTTCTTCTGTATATCATGTTACAACAGATGTTAAGTCGTGCAAAATTTAATAAGTCCTTTTTATAAAATATAATTGGTGGCAAACAAGTTATACCTGCTCTTTCCTGAAATTGTCAGTGAGTCTATATTGGTGGTTGCTGCTGGAGAAATGAAAGGGGCAGAACTCTTTTTGCCACCTGGGGCTGCCCTGCCCCCAGCCCTGGCCCTCTGACATTTGCTGTTCGGCAGCTGGAGGTCTTGGGGTTGGGGGAGGTCTAGGCTAGACCTGTTCACTTTGCTTTAATGGTTTTTAGAGGGATACGGAAGGGGGGATTTTGGTGGGAAGAGGACATGAGTGGGGGTAGTGCCATGGCCCCTAGTAAGAGGAAGCAAACGGGCATAGGGGTTTGGGGGTAAAGGGTGGCACCACAGCCTCTCCCCGCCCCCGCGAGAGGATGGGTACCAACGGGGCTGGAGGGGAGAAGGGTTGTGTCAGGACCCTTCGGTGTGAGACGGGTATGGACCTGGAGAATTGGGAGTGGTATCACAATCCCCTGCCCAAAGAGAGGGTGGATACGGAGGGGGGGGAGGGTTGCATCACAACCCCCCTAGTGAGAAGGAGATAAGGGTATGGGGCAGTACCACAGCCCCCTGGTGAGGGAGGATATGGGACAGCTTGTCTCGGAAGTGGTTCCCGTCTGCATCCCTAGAACATTTCTCCAGGGATGTCAGGTGCGGGGAGGGGGTGCCCGCTGGTTTCTTGTGGAGCCAGGGAAGGGGAATCTCCTTGGGGGAGGGGGAGTTGTTGGAGCAGCTGTTAAACCAATTGTGGCTGTGGTAGACATGGGGAGGCACGGCGGAGGGAGGGGGTCATCGTGGGTACAGAAGTAGACACTTGGTCTGCACACATCTCAGGATATTTGGCAGTTGAAGCCAGAGAAGTCTCTGATCTGTAATTGATGCTGCTTAAAGCAAGGTCAGTGGTGAACCACCAGCACCCATGACCTTATTCAGGATGAGGCAGCTTACCTCATATATATTACCAAGATCTAGCTAGATGAGGCTTCTGGCCTGTGCTGGCCCAGATAGTGACAGCTGGGTACTCGGTGCAGCATCAGCCAAAGATTGGAGGCTGGGGGGTAGAGCGGAAGTAGTCCGTAAAGACAGTCTGGTCTACCAAAGGTATCTGATGTCTGACTTGCCCAACATGGAGTGCGTCCATCTTGTATTTGAGCCCCAAGACAGACGGAGGATTCTGTTGATGTATTGACCATCCCACTGCACAGCAGGCTCCCTTTCTGCTTTTGTTGAGCTTGTCTCAGAGGTGGCATGGAGACTGTCCAGACTTATTGTCTTGGGTGACTTCAACATACACGCTGAAGCCAGTTTTTCAGTAACAGAGCAGAATTTCATGGCCACGATGACAACCATGGGCCTATCCCAAATATCCTGCCCAACACATGAGGCTGGATACACATTGGACTTAATGTTTTGCACAGGCCTGAAAATGGGGGGTAGATTATTGGGGGTATTATTATGACACCATTGTCGTGGTCGGACCATTATTTTCTGAGAGCCCAGATCCCTGCCATTCTTTGGCCCCACTGGGGTGGTGAACCAGTTAGGAAGGTCTGCCGCTGAACACTAACAGATCCAACGGGATTAAGAACATAAGATTCCTGAACTCTCTGGGAGATTTACCCCACTGACCAATCTGTAGTATGGTATACTGACTCAGGCCATCAACACAGTGGCACTCAGGCATCCACTTTCTCTACTGCAGCAGCGCAGGCCTCCTTGGTATACGGAGGACCTGAGGTTGCTAAAGTGGGAGGGCAAACAGTTAGAGTGTAGGTGGCACTCGACTTATGCCAAAGCCAACCATCTGCAGCATAGAACATTTTGGAAGGACCGTGTCATGGCAGCGGTGATTAAAGCTTTCTTTGCTGCCGCCATAGTGTCTGCAAAGTGCTGTCCACCTGGAGCTCTTCCAGGTGAACAGCCTGTTAAATTCCAGTTGTCTCCACCTGGAATTAAGAGTCATTAGTTGCCTGCTGTGATGAGTTTGCCATCTACTTGGCAGATGAAGTCGCTCGTATTTGGCATGACTTCGGAACTGTCAGTTTTGGTGCAGAGTCAAGAATTTGGAGTTGGGGAAGCTTGGATGATCTTCACCAATGCAGAGAAGTGGTGCAGATGAGCAGTTGTGAATTAGATCTATGCCTGTCCTGGCTGGAGAAAGCTGCTGGAAGACACTGGAACCATTGCTGACTGGGGCTGTCAATGCTTCCCTCAGGAGGGCAGGGTGCCTGACAGCCTCAAAACAGTGGTCATCCCAACCTCTGCTCAAGAAGTCATCTCTTGACATTGACTCCCCTGCCAGCTATCATTCCATCTCTAATCTTCCCTTCTTAGGTAAGGTTACTGAATGGGTGGTCACCTCACAGCTTCAGGCGCACCTCTATGCTATCAGGTTCCTGGACCCATGTTGGTCAGGATTTTGTCCTGGGCATGGCATTGAAACTGTGTTTGTGGCCTTGGTTGACGATATCCACAAGGGTGTAGATAGGTTGGAATGGATCCAGATGCAAGAAATGGGCTCTCCCAACCCTGTCACCATCCTCTTCCCTGTGCCCTCCATTGTCCCTTCCCCCAGAACCTCTCCCTTCCTCCATTTGCTGCACCTGAGCCCAGGAGGCTGTGATTGTGCTGCTTGCTTCATGCCACCGCTGCCACTTGCTCCATTCTGTGCCGCCTGCCGGGTGGGTCCCATGCTCACAGAGCTGCAGGCGCTTTTGCTTAGTCTCTGCCCAGCCACACCTCAACAGGACAGGATCTGTGCCCCCTCCCAGTTTGGGCCCTGGGACAAATGTCCCTCCTGTCTCTAGAATAATTATGCCCTGGATCTCTGCTTGGAAAATGACAGGGGCAACTGTGCCCTATTGATTCTTAGATCTTTCAGCGACCTTTCATATAGTTGACCCCAGGGTGGTGTTGACGTGGCTGCGGGAGCTAGAAGGGGCTCATGGGACTGCTCGAGTGGTTCCGCTCTCTCCTGTCTGGAAGAACACAGAGGGTGGTGATGAACGGTGGTACCTCAGGAGCTCCCTTATGGAGTCCCACAGGGTTCCATCTGGTCTCTGCTCCTATTCAATGTGTATCTGAGGCCCCCAGGCAAGGTCGTACAGAGATTTGGAGTGAAGTGCCATTAGTATGCAGATGACACCAAACTCTTATTTCTCTTTTTCATCTGATCTAGTTCCTGCAGTGTTGGTGCTTACCCAGTGTCTGACTGCTTTTGAGGGCTGGATGCAGGTGAGTCAATTAAGACTGAATCCAGACAAGACTGAAGTGATGATGGTTGGCCGGACTTGTGACCAGGGAGATATAGGGACCCCTGCTATTGTTGAGGCCCAGCCTCCTTTCATCACTCAGGTTCACAGCGTTGGGGTGCCAATCCGTTGCTGTGCCCAGATCACCAGGTGCAATGGTAGCCAGGACTGCTTTTTCACCAATTACAACTGGTGAAAAAACTGCAAACTTTTTAAAAAACAGACTCCAACTTGACCACCATCATCCATGCCTTTGTAACCCTGAGGCTAAGCTATTGCAATGTGCTCGACGTGGGGCTACCCTTACTGACTGTTCAGAAGCTGCAGAACACAACAGCCCCAACTTCTGCCAGGAGTGGGTTGCCAAGAGCACATTTCGCCAGTACTCCAGAGTCTGCACTGATTACCAATAGCTTTCCGAGCCTGCAGTGGCTTGCCAATAGCTTTCTGGGCACAATACAAGGTGCTGGTTTTGACCTATAAAGCCCTAAACGACTTGGGCCCCAAGTATCTGAAAGACCACCTCTTCTAATATGTCCTGTTGTGGCCTCCAAGTTCAGTCGGGAGAACCTGCTTGTATATACCATCTCCCCATGAAGTTTCTACAACAAGGGTGCGCAGGGAGGTATTCTTGGTGGCTGGCCCCACAACTATGGAACTCTCTCCCCTTGGAGATTTGTCTAAGTCTAAGCCTGATCATCTTCTAGAAATGATGCAAGACCCTTTTGCTTGGCCAGGTGTGTTTGGCCAATAGGGATAGGGTTCGGCGGAATGGGTATGGGGGTGGGGCTTTGGGGAAGAGCTGTAGGGGTTAACATTTTTCTTAGCTGTTTTTATATGTTGTAAGTCACCCTGAGCTTCACTGGGAAGGGTGGCATATAAATTTAAATAAATAAATACTTTATCAGCCACAAAGTGATAATACAAAGCTACACAAATCAGGGGTGTGGGTACAACAGCTTATGACTGTCAAAGCCTGCAGTTCAGTTCCTGACTTAAAAAGTCAGGTTAGAAATTGTAACTTTGGACAGCTGTGCCCAAGTATCTGTATTTTGTCATGTCGTGCAAAGGCTACTCTTTCCAACCTACCTTTTCACCACCCACTTGCCTGCCCACATACATGCAACTTTCATACATATGATTTAACAAGAGAAAATTCTGATAGACTTATGACAGTGAAATAAATTGGTCCAGCAACCATTGACAATTTTATTCACTACCACACCTCCACATAGCTTTACAAGGAGTTGCTCTCAAACTTTTATAACTATATAAGTTCTAGTAATTTACGATACTCTATTTTCTTGTGTTGCAAAAGCCTCTCTTTGATTTTCAGATGAACATATATATTTAAAAGGGAAAAACAACAACAGAATGAAGTGCTGCAAGAGTCACACTAACTAAAGCACGAAACAGCATAACTGAAAAAGGCAATTAAATATTGATCACACAGAGTCTATAAAAATGACCATCCTAGATCAGATCGCTACTTACCTCTAACAGTGACCAGTACCAGCTGCCTTTTGAGAAAGGTGCAAAAAAACATGCAGAAGGGAGTTATGACATAACCTGCCCTAGAAAAGAGAATTGGTCACCTACCTTGGTGAATTCTTTTCTTCTCCTGCTAAGCAGACAGTCCTCCAGAGGGTAGCTCCTTCCATACCGACAGGAGGCAGAAGATCCCTGATTTTCCTGCACATGCTCCCTAGGGCTGCCCCTCCCATCTAGCTCCAGGAGTTCCCAAGCAGAGGACCGGCTGCCTTTAAGCTGACACCAGAACTGACTCTGAA